>LBNU01003682.1:7536-39070 GCA_014162995.1 Artemisia annua | reverse complement strand
ATATATATATATGCTTATGTATGAATGATTATGTTTTCAACATAATCCATTTTAATAATTTTATCAATGAATGCTTTTTGTTTTCTTTTATCTTCATGCACTTTAATTAGTTCTTGTTGTAATATATTCCTTGCATTATATATATTGCTTGTGTTCTAAATATTTTTGCAAGCATTCCATCTCTCGATTTCTCTTATGACCTCATAACGAGGGGGAGTATACGTCAAGGGGGAGCTCCAAGCTCATCGGGAAAACCTTTTTGATGCTAACAAAAAGGGGGAGAAATGATATAAACTCACTAAATACTTGTATATATCTTAATCTTTGTTTTAATGAGTTTAGATTTTGTAATCATCAAAAAGGGGGAGATTGTTGATATAAATAATGCGTAAAAACGTTATTGATATTTTTCGATATCCCTATGTTTTGATGATCACAAAATGTAAAAACATTAAACGTAAAATTACTACGTAAACAAGTATTTAGTTACAAATATCATATTATCCAACAATATCACTTAAGGTATGAATAAACAAATGTCTAATACATTTTATGATCAAAGGGATTTTTATTTAAACATTACAAAGTTTATAAAAATTATATAAACATCTTATATATCTTTGAAAAACATTTTTGGTAATAAAGGAAAATGTTTAATTCATAACAAATATATGAATTCAAATTTTTAACCAAAATCAGATAGTTTTTCACCAAATAAACTTTCCCTAGTAAAAGACAAAGTTTCAGGCCGTTACAGGAGGGCGGCCCCCTTAATTATAAGGGGCGGCCCCCTTAATTTGAAGGGCGCCGGCACGCTCCTGTTGTCAGAAACTTTTGCCTATAAATACCTGCTCAAACATGGTATTTTTCCTGACCTTTTGCACAAATATTTTTACTCCAAATCCTTTCTAAACATCCTTCTAAATCCTTTGATCATATGATTATAAGTCTTTGTTTCAAGTGATTCAATTCCTCATCATTCAAAGTGCAAGAGAAGAATACTCCTTCAACCTCAAGTTTAATAAGTATTGTAGATATTGTTAGTAGTTGCATATATTATTTATAAAGGTGTAGTGTGGTTATAATTAGGAGATTTAGTAGTGATAGTTGTGAAGAGAAGTAGTGAAGAATAAGTAGTGTTGTAAAGTAGGATTAGTGAAGTTGTGTAGTAGTTGTGGTGTGCATAAGTTGTGCAGAAGTTGTGATAAGTCGTGAAGAGTTGTGAGATTGGTTCTAGCTATTATTAGGACTCGAGATTTTGCTTGGTGTCGTTAAATGGTGTAAGCAAAGGGGTGTAAGGCTTCTCCGCCATAAGTGAGCTTGTTGACATAGTGAAGAAAACTCTCGAGTTAGGTGCTCGGGGAGTGGAGTAGGACGAAGAGGAGATTCGTAGCCGAACCACTGTAAATTCTTTTGTCTCGCGGTGCTATCTTTCTATCTCTATCTTTTTATTTACTTACTTACGTACTTGTCATTATATACTCTTGTAGATATACTNCTCGAGTTAGGTGCTCGGGGAGTGGAGTAGGACGAAGAGGAGATTCGTAGCCGAACCACTGTAAATTCTTTTGTCTCGCGGTGCTATCTTTCTATCTCTATCTTTTTATTTACTTACTTACGTACTTGTCATTATATACTCTTGTAGATATACTTGTTTATAATTGTGCAAGCAAGTTGATATCACATAAAGTTAGAATCGAAATTTTCGAAACAAAAGTTTTTATAAATCAAAAAGGCGTAAAACTATTCAACCCCCTTCTAGTTTTCCACATATACCTTTATAACACCCGAGAGATGTGAGTATCTAAACACTATTTGTGAGGTGCTAGAGTATAATTTCCGTGCTTACTTTGATTAAGGTGGAACGATCATTTGTTGTAATTACTTTTATATTAGCATTAAATGACCCATAGCTTGTATTTTGATTAGAATAAAAGCGCATTTGCTTGAGGACAAGCAAATCTCAAGTGTAAGGGTATTTGATGAGGCGAAAAGTGTTACGCTTTTAGGGGGTCATTTAAGCCCTAATCCGTAATTATTTGATCAAATATTGCCTTAAATCGTTCCTTTTGTCATTTTAGGTACTTTGGAGAGGAAATCTGGAAAAGGGAGCATTTTGGACGTTTTTGGAGCATAAAAGTGAAGAAAACGACAAAGTCCCAAAAACATGCTGGAAACTGTACCTGACGGTGTCACTCTTTACGAGGTGACGGCGTCACGCTTTGACAAAGAGGTGGATATGAAATTACACGAGACGCTCCAGAAAGTTTTGATGATTTAACACGTGACGGCGTCACGCTTTGTGACATCTAGGCCGTCACGTTATAAGCTAAAGGGAGACGGCCCAGAGAGAAATAAAGGGGGACGGCGTTAGAAGTGGATCTGAGCAATCCGAGAAGAGTTTTGGCGGCAAGGTGACGGCGTCATAGGCTATAACGTGACGCCATCAGATTGTAAAATCTATATATAGTTTTCTAATTTTCATTCATTAGTGTGCAACTTTTGGGAGAACTTTAGGTATAAACCCTAGGTCGAATTTTACTGTATTTTTAAGGGTTTTTCACCCTCGTTTCATCCATGCTTAATTAAAGATAAGTCTTCCATCAATCATTCAATATGTCTATGTGTTGTTTGATTTTATCTTATGCTTGTCTTTACATTAACATGCTAGGCTAGGTTTTTCTCGTGTTTGCTTAGATGTAATGAAACCTAGCTATTGATTATTGGTTGATGGTTGGTTATTAATTGTTGTGGGTGGGTGATTTCAATGTTAGGCTTAAGAAAACTGGCTAACTTCCAATTGGTAACATGCTTGAACGTCTTAAGAAACATGAATCGGATGTGCACTACGATTAATTGGTTGTATTTAATGCATAAGTGACTATTAGTGATTTCATGGTTAGGATACTAAACGTGTCGCCATAGGATGAAGTAGGAGCTTATAGAGTTGGGGAAGGACGTGCATGCCCCACGAATGGTATTAAGGAATACAACCCGTCATCCACACAAGTGTAACAGACTAATCAACCGGTAAAAGAGAGCTAAGGAATAATGAAACCTAAGTAAACACACTTTTCTCCATATTAGTTTCACGACCTTTTATTTTCTTATCATTTCATTTTTCTTGCATTTGTAGTTAATTGGGTTAGTTGACTAGCAACTAATTCCGCCCACTCCTTCAAAACCGAGATTTTTACTTGCTTTCATAAAATATAAAAATACAAAAAGAATCATCCCTCACCCTTAGACCTAATTAGATTAGCTCTCAATCCTAACAAACACTATTCCCCATGTAGAACGATCAATCCCCTGGTACTTGCCACTACACTATACTACATCGGTCAGGTACACTGTCTGGTGGGGATTGCAAGCTTCTCAAGATCCCTTGAGAAGTAAAACCTCTTGCAAGGTTGCAAAACCACGCATCAGTATGATACCACCCATTCACCATGTTGCAATCCAACATCATCAGCAATTTGGTTCATTGTTTGTTCAAAGGTGTCACCGTCATCGAAAATTCGTAGGACATGCCCTAAATAGGGTGGAAGGTTAATCTTGTGTGCCATTTCATGCCTCTCTACACCATGGGCCCTACGCTTATTCCACACAAAGAATTCAAAGCCCTCCATTGTCTCCAACAGGATATGCACTTGCACTGTTACCAAAAAAAGGACAATAGATTACATATTATTCCACCATATTAAAAAATAAAAATAAAAAATCCTTTTTAGCATACCAAACAGGCAAACAACATTTATAACATATTTTAAATCCAAATCAGAAACTATGCAAAAGAAAAAGAAAAAAAAAAGAAAAAAAATCTTACTATTATTGTTAGCCGCCAGCTGTTGAAGAGTAACACATGTATTGTTATGTTGGTGTAAGTATGCGACGGTGATAGCCGCCATCTAATTGAAGAAAAAAAGTAAAAATATAATAAATTATTTTTATAATAAATAATAGCACTAAGAAAGATATAAGTAATAAATGAAGAAAGATGGAAGATCAAATGAGTAATAAATGAAGAAATATCAAATATTAAATGAGCAATAAATAGAAGAAATATCGATTACCTTGACGAGTCATGATGCTGCGATATAGGATCAAAATCAACTTTCATTTCACTTAACTCATCAAAGCAAGGAGTGGCTACTAGATAGACAATTAGTTCTGAGACTAAGAGATTGGGTTGAACAACCAAAATAATCAAAGTGTATATAATACATGACTTGTATTATATATAAGAAATAATGAGAAAAATAAAATAGTCATAATATATAATACATTGCATGTATTATATAAGAAAATAGGGAAAATAAATAAAACAATATAATTCGACACGTTACCGGAAACCTCAAAATGCTGAAATAAAGTGTTTCCGTTTAAAAGAGAATACACGATTAAGTGTTATGAAATAAATAAGAGGAGTTTTAAAAGTTTTGTAAATTTTTATATTTTTCGTATTTTTGTCGGAATTTGTGAAAAGTATATTTTTTGTGAAAATATTCTAAGTATAGAAATTTTAGAAAATTTTGGCATGACCCGTTCATATATAGGACGTTTCCATATTTTTCAAAATAACCAATTAACTATTTCAAACTATCCGGCAAAGTCACAAATATCTGTTTCAACAATACATACTCTAAAATGTCAATTCTAATACAATAACGGACCCGAGACGGCCCTTTTGGTTCATCAACACCAAAAGTGCACATATTATCAATAACGGCTATTCCGTATGCTCAATANAAAAAGAAAAAAAAAAGAAAAAAAATCTTACTATTATTGTTAGCCGCCAGCTGTTGAAGAGTAACACATGTATTGTTATGTTGGTGTAAGTATGCGACGGTGATAGCCGCCATCTAATTGAAGAAAAAAAGTAAAAATATAATAAATTATTTTTATAATAAATAATAGCACTAAGAAAGATATAAGTAATAAATGAAGAAAGATGGAAGATCAAATGAGTAATAAATGAAGAAATATCAAATATTAAATGAGCAATAAATAGAAGAAATATCGATTACCTTGACGAGTCATGATGCTGCGATATAGGATCAAAATCAACTTTCATTTCACTTAACTCATCAAAGCAAGGAGTGGCTACTAGATAGACAATTAGTTCTGAGACTAAGAGATTGGGTTGAACAACCAAAATAATCAAAGTGTATATAATACATGACTTGTATTATATATAAGAAATAATGAGAAAAATAAAATAGTCATAATATATAATACATTGCATGTATTATATAAGAAAATAGGGAAAATAAATAAAACAATATAATTCGACACGTTACCGGAAACCTCAAAATGCTGAAATAAAGTGTTTCCGTTTAAAAGAGAATACACGATTAAGTGTTATGAAATAAATAAGAGGAGTTTTAAAAGTTTTGTAAATTTTTATATTTTTCGTATTTTTGTCGGAATTTGTGAAAAGTATATTTTTTGTGAAAATATTCTAAGTATAGAAATTTTAGAAAATTTTGGCATGACCCGTTCATATATAGGACGTTTCCATATTTTTCAAAATAACCAATTAACTATTTCAAACTATCCGGCAAAGTCACAAATATCTGTTTCAACAATACATACTCTAAAATGTCAATTCTAATACAATAACGGACCCGAGACGGCCCTTTTGGTTCATCAACACCAAAAGTGCACATATTATCAATAACGGCTATTCCGTATGCTCAATATACCAAGCATTATTAAACCATATTAACCACCAAATATTAACTAACAAAGTTTAAAAAAAGAAGTAAAAAGCTGAAAAGATTAGTTAAAGGATTACTAACAAGTTAGAAGAAAAACCCTTTTTATAACTCCTAAACCTTTAAACTCCAAATCTTGAAAACATGATCAAAAGAAGAAAAAGGAGCGTCGACGGCACGGCGACAGCGGCCGGCGGTGGGTGGCTGGTGGTTATGGTAACCGGCGTCGGTGGGTCGCCGGCAGTGATGGTGACCGGTGGTGATAGTGGCGGAGAGAGTTGGTGGTGCTTTTAGAGAGAAGGTAGAGAGAATTCTATAGAGAAGGTGGAGATTATTCTAGAGAGAATGAAGATGTAATGATGTTTCTTTCTCTCTCTAGAATTTAGAAAGTGGAATTGAAGTGAATGAAAAAAATAGATAAGTTTGTTTATATAGTGGAGGCAAAAGATATGGGAGGGGGTTCTTATCTCCCATTTCTTTTCATTCGTCGCAAAAATTCTAGTTTTTTGTCCGTAAAAATTATACTTTTGACCCGTAAAAATATAATTTTTACGAATAAAATAGATTATTAAAATATCTCAAAACGAGTATAAATACAACCATATTCACCGAAAATATAAACACTATAAATTGGACTTGCGGTGCACGGGGACCATTACTGTAATTTTCGTAAAATAAGAGTTCAGGGGCTCGTTTAAGCTCGATAACATTTGACTCAAGACACGAAATTCACAACATTGGGTTTAAAATACTTTTTCCATGAAATTCGAGTATTTACACGACTGGTATCTCATAAATGTTATATAAATCTTATTTAAAATGTTTATTATTTATTGTGTAGTCGTCGGGTATCAAGGGTAGGCTTTGTCAATAGAATAAAACCTGTTAGGATCACGTTTCACGTCATCTCTCAAGTCTCGGTCATTTCATAATATGTAATAGGTTGCTTTGTTATTTATGTTATTTATCTTAAGTGTTTAAGTCCACTAAGCATCCAATGGGCCTTGAAGCCCATGATTTAGACAAGGAAGGGAGGAAGGGATGTTGCCCTAAACTTCACCTATAAATAGGACCTTATGTAATCTTTTACACTTGTTGGTTTATTGAATATCTTGCTTGAACTCTTGTCAAATTATTTCACATATTTAGTAGATCAACCATCTCTACTTCTCATCTCATTTCTCATCAAATCCATACTTGTGTTTACAAAATGGTGACCTTACAAGTGGTATCAATCGCTAGAAGAAGGTATTTCTTTTGTTTTTGAATCCATACGCACCAAAAAGTTGTTTTTAATCTCGTTATTTTGGAAAAAGTTCCAATCTTTTGCTTGGTTTTTTGATTGCTAACACATCTTTACTTCTAAACTTGTGTTACAAATCATTACAAACAAAAAATTTCAATTTTTTCTTCAAAATACAAGATTCGGAAAAACTTGTACTTGTTTTTCGAGAAATTTCAAATTTTTGAAAAATTATACTTTTGACCCGTAAAAATATAATTTTTACGAATAAAATAGATTATTAAAATATCTCAAAACGAGTATAAATACAACCATATTCACCGAAAATATAAACACTATAAATTGGACTTGCGGTGCACGGGGACCATTATTGTAATTTTTGTAAAATAAGAGTTCGGGGCTCGTGTAAGCTCGATAACATTTGACTCAAGACACGAAATTCACACCATTGGGTTTAAAATACTTTTTCCATGAAATTCGAGTATTTACACGACTGGTATCTCATAAATGTTATATAAATCTTATTTTAAATGTTTATTATTTATTGTGTAGTCGTCGGGTATCAAGGGTAGGCTTTGTCCATAGAATAAAACCTGTTAGGATCACGTTTCACGTCATCTCTCAAGTCTCGGTCATTTCATAATATGTAATAGGTTGCTTTGTTATTTATGTTATTTATCTTAAGTGTTTAAGTCCACTAAGCATCCAATGGGCCTTGAAGCCCACGATTTAGACAAGGAAGGGAGGAAGGGATGTTGCCCTAAACCTCACCTATAAATAGGACCTTATGTAATCTTTTACACTTGTTGGTTTATTGAATATCTTGCTTGAACTCTTGTCAAATTATTTCACATATTTAGTAGATCAACCATCTCTTTTTCTCATCAAATCTATACTTGTGTTTACAAAATGGTGACCTTACAAGTGGTATCAATCGCTAGAAGAAGGTATTTCTTTTGTTTTTGAATCCATACGCACCAAAAAGTTGTTTTTAATCTCGTTATTTTTGAAAAAGTTCCAATCTTTTGCTTGGTTTTTTTGATTTCTAATACATCTTTACTTCTAAACTTGTGTTACAAATCATTACAAACAAAAAATTTCAACTTTTTCTTCAAAATACAAGATTCGGAAAAACTTGTACTTGTTTTTCGAGAAATTTCAAATTTTTGAAAAATTTGTAAAGTTTGCAACTTTCTTTAAGATTTCATCATTTTAAGGCTAGTTGTACAAGAATCTTGGATTAAAAACTCGTTCTTGGTGTGCTTTATTCAAAAACAAAAATTTGGCCTACTTTCGAGAACATAAGAACCTAATCTTTCGAGAACACGAATCCTTGCTCCATAAGTGTGACCGTGGCTTACTCAGTGCTTTTCTCTCTTGTATAAGAAAGAAAACACTTCGACTTGTTGAATATTTTCGTTATCGTATAATCTCGAAAATTTGGACTCACTTTTCGAAAACTTGAATTTTTTCGAGAACCCTACATAACTTTCGAGAACACATTCTGTTTTCGACAACTTGTGTATTTTTCGAAATCATATTCAAATCTTTCGAGAAAGTTTCTGATCTCATTAGTTGTTACCTTCTCGATAATTGTCTCATATCTTTCTCGATAATCTTCATTTTATCGAGAACAACCTGAGGTATCGAGAACCCACAAAACTTTCGAGAACACCCAAGTTTTTCGAGAACATTTGAACTTTAACTGTATCTTTCGAGAAAGTTTCTGATCTCATTAGTTGTTACCTTCTCGATAATTGTCTCATATCTTTCTCGATAATCTTCATTTTATCGAGAACAACCTGAGTTATCGAGAACCCACAAACTTTCGAGAACACCCAAGTTTTTCGAGAACACCTGAACTTTAATTGTTCTTCGAGAATATCAACAACCAAAGTTTCGAGAACACTCTTGTGCTAAGTTTCGAGAATTGGCTTACCACCTATACCTTCTACAAGATCTATTCACACACAAGTATTAAATCATGTCTCAACCACCGTACTACAACCTTCATCAACAACAACCGTATCATCAATCACAACAGTATCCAGCAACAACCGTTTCAACAACAACTGTTTCAACATCAACAACCGTATCAACAACATCTCATGATGCACCAAGATCAACAACAACAACCCTTCATCATGCAACAACCATCAATGCAACAAACACTACCACAGCCAAAGCAGACTCACTGGTTTGACCAAATGTCTGAAGTTATCACTACTCAACAATCATGACATGAAGCAGGATCACTTGATACACCCCCTATGCTCACACCCGGTAACTACGTTCAATGGGCAAGTCGATTCCTACGGTTTATTGAACTCAAGAAACCCCATGGCAAATACATGAGAAAAGTGATTATTGAAGGTCCTTTTGAATCACCAACTCAAACTATAGCTGGTGATCCGAATGCCAACTCACCAAGACCTGACACTATAGCCCCTGTTCATGACAATCAACTCTCTACTGAACAATTACTTCATAAAGAAGCAGATGAATATGCCATGATTTACATTCTTCAAGGAATACCAAATCCAATATTTAGAAGTGTTGATGCTCAAAAAACAGCTAAGGCTATGTGGGAACACGTTCATCTCTTAATGGAAGGCACTCAATTGAATCAAGAGGACATGGAATCTAAGCTTTATATGGAATACACACACTTCATGATTGAACCAATGGAATCACTTGAGTCATATCACCATCGCTTCACAAACATTATTAATGACCTTGACAGACATAATATCGTCTTACCAAAGATTGCCATCAACACAAAGTTTCTTGGATGTCTCGGTCCTGATTGGCAGAAGTATGTGACGTTTGTTTGCCAAGCAAAAAATCTTCATGATACACCGTATGGATTGTTGTATGATTACCTGAAGCACCATCAGCATGAAGTGGACAAAGATAGAGCTCTTTGAGGAAACTACTCACCGCCTCCAACTCCAAATTCCTTGGCACTCGTTGCTCAATCCCATGTTGCTCCTCCACCATTGTCAAACCATGCTTATGTTCAAGAACAAAACTACTTTAACTACCATAATCAGAACCTATCTCCTCAAACATCTTCTTATGATTCTACACTGCAACCACATGCAAATCAATTTGCCTCTTATGACAACCATGACAACTTGTACAACAACAATACTGCTAATGATGATGATGATGACGAGGACTTCAAAAACTTGAATCAAGGAATTGCACTCATTGCTCGGGCTTTTAGCAAATTCTCAAACAAGTCCAACAATCGTCTACGCACATCTTCAAACACAAGGAATCAAGCTGTTATTCAAGATGGTCGGGTTGAAATACAGAACCGTAAAAGTGGAAGATTTGGCTAAGGCGGATATATGGGTAATTCAAGTAATGGACAAAGGTTTAACAACAATGGGGGATTTAGGAACAACACTGGTGCTCCTAAAAAGAAGGCTGAAGTTGTTGAAATTGGGAACAATGAATCTGGGAATACAGTCATTAGATGCTACAACTGCAATGGGATAGGTCACTTGGCAACTGTATGTCCTTCACCGAGAACTCAAGGCAGCAAGTATCACAAACAAGCATTACTTCTAGCTTTTAAAGATGAGGCACGTGGAAATGTCACTGCTAAAGATAACAGCTTCATGGCCAATGTCCAATCTGATGATGACATGGAAGATCTCGAAGCTAATGCTGCGGTTATGCTCATGGCAAACATGTAGGAACTCCATTTGAGCGATTCGGGCCCAGTGTATGACACTGACGGTCTGTCTCAGGTATCCGATTTTAACTCACGCCTGATACATGCAATTGCTTCGCCATTTGCATCTGCATCAGACAAGGAATAAGTTGTTCAAAATGACTCACTCTTATCTAATCAAGAAAATGATCAAATGAACACAGTGATTACATTTGACGATTCAGATCAAATTAATCCAGTTGTCACATTTGATGATTCCATTGCTTTAACGATGAACGATAACAGTGATCAAATTGAACAACATGAACCTATGATTGATTCAGATTCAGAACTTCGGACCTTACTTATGACTAGTGAATCCCAGAACATTAAATGTCAAGCACTTAATGCTAGATTAAAAGAAAAGAATGCATCATTAACTAGGGATCTTGAGTGCTTAAAAATACAACTCACAAACCTTCAAAAAATAGAAAATCGGGAAAAAAAGCTTTGAAGTTGCTTTTCAACAGTCTTATCTAAAAGAAAAAGATTTCAAACATCAAATTCGATTGTTAACTGAATCTAACAACAACTTGACTTCCAAATTGGAACAACAAGCGTTTGAACATAAGCAACAAATTGCACATCTCAATGAAGTAATTTTAAAAACTAAAAATGAGTTGTCCATTTGTCAAGCTGATTTCAAAGAACATAAACACAGGTCAAGAGAAAAAGTTAAGTCATATTTAGATGAAATTGTTGAATTGGAACACAAACTTAAAGAGTTTCAAAATGTTGTATATAAAACTGGTAATTCAATCACAACAATTCAAAAGTTCACTGTCAAACGCACAAACAATGGACATGGCTTTGCCATTGGTAGTGACTTACCATGTTTTTTAAACAAAGCACTCAAAGAGATTCTGAAGTTATATAGTGCAGAACAATTGTTTGATGATGAAATTGTGCGCACTGTTGTATATGATTGTGAGGAAGAAGAGGAACAAGAGGACGAGAGTCGATCCAAAATGAGCAATGTTTTCTACAACACACCTTTTGATTACTCAACAATGCCTCACTTATATGAGACATTTGTTCCTTCAAATGATAAAACTGAAAAACAAGGGTTTATCTTGACAGTTCATGATCATACTTTCAACGCTGGTCCTGTCAAACCAGTGGCGCAAATAAATGGTCCTTTACCAAGAGATGAAAAACTTCAACCTCTTCCTACACGTTGCATGGTACTTCGGTATTTTGACACGTTCAAGGAAGATATTGAACTTTTAGAACAAGCGGTTGAACGAATCTCAAAAATAACAATTTTCACTTTTATTTCTCCTCATGAGAAAGAAAAGAGGGAAGTGTTTCAAAAACAATTTTTGCCTCTCATTCAACACTTGCGTTTATGTGCTAACCTCTGGGAACAGGAACTTCAAAAGGAAGTTAAATCCATGATGAATGTTTTTCAAGAAACCGAACAATCGATTTCAAAACAAAAACGTCGAAACAAATTTTTACAAAAAGAAGCCGATCGACTCTTGGAACATGTTCTTAGTGCTGATATAATATCTGTGGTTATGAATTCTCTTTATGAATCTGGCACTTCTATGCTTGTTGATGATCACTGTGATGATATTGAATTGTTGTATAAACAAATTGAGACATTAAAATGTGAAAATAAGAATCTCCAACAACACAACGATGATGTGCAAAACAACCTTTCAAATGAGATTTTCCAACTGAACAAAAAGCTTGAATGGGGTCAAAACTAAAGTCTTGATTTCGAACTGGAATTACAAAGTCTTAAAATTTCAACATCTTTTCAAAATGAAAATGAGGAACTAAAAAGTAAAATTTTAAAGTATGAAAAGGAAATTGCAGAAATGCAAGAAATTACAGACTATTGGCAAAACAGTAGAGATAACTATCTTTATTTAAACAGAAAGCTTGAAAGTGAAATTCAAGACAAAAAGCACATCATCATTGAAGTAAAAGAGAAAATAAGAAAACTTGAAAAAGGAAAGTCTGCCAACACAAAAGTAGTTGCACCAGGAATGTACTCCTTAGACATAACCACAGTAGAACCAAACACTCAGAATTCTAACTTGGATCCCTCCACTTCTACAGGAATAGTTGCCACTCCTAGCGTTAGCAGATCCAAGCGTAAACGTAACAAAAGGAAGAATAGGATTTTGCAACGTAGAAGAGAGGCACTAGAAGCCTCTGAAGTAGAAGACCACCTTAGGACTTTGAATAAAACTCATCTTGCACCAGATTTAGATTCTGATTTGCCAAATTGTAATCCTAATCTTTTGGGTAACGAATGATGAATCTTTAAATGTTTCGAATGTTAATGCTTCATGTGTGTTTTGTCGTAATAGTTTGTTATCTGGTGATCATTCTAAATGTGTGGCAAATTCTCTTTTATCTCGTCATAAGAAACGTACATCTGGTAGAAAATCTAGACCCACTACTGCTTCTAAATCTCTGCTAGGACTTATGCCAAGTGTACTTTCTAAGAATGATGTAGTCACCCCTGTAGTTGTGAACAATACTCCTAGGAACATGCCATCACTTAGCGAATTCACTAAGAAGAAAACACGATCTAGTTGGTATTGGCAACGTTGGTTACAAAGAACACATAACTTTAAATGGATTCCTAAAATTGTTAATCTGTGTGCTTCTAACTCAACGGAACCCACAACTTCTTTGGGTTCCACCCTTACCATTGTTCCATCGTCGTCTCCTTTGTGTGATGCAGGTGGTTCAAATTGTTCTCTGGATTGTTGATAGCGGATGCACCCGACACATGACAGGCAATCTAAAACTGTTAAGAAACTTTGTCTCAAAGTTCATTGGTACTGTCAGATTCGGGAATGATCATTTCGCTGCTATTATGGGATATGGGGACTATGTCAGTGGAAATATTGAAATTAGTCGTGTGTATTACGTCGAAGGCCTCGGTCACAACCTCTTCTCAGTCGGTCAATTTTGTGATGGGGATTTGGAAGTCGCATTTCGGGAGAAAACTTGTTTTGTTCGTGATTTACAAGGAAATGATCTCATGTCAGGCACTCGTGGAAACAGTCTTTATACCATCTCAATGTCCGACATGATTGCTTCTTCTCCCATCTGTCTACTTTCAAAGGCTGAATCGACAAAATCCTGGTTATGGCACAAACGCATGTCGCATCTCAACTTCAAAACTATGACTGATCTTGCTCGCCATAAACTAGTTGACGGTCTTCCAAGGTTCAGATATGCAAAAGATCACTTATGTCCCGCTTGTGAACAAGGTAAGAGCAAACGTGCATCTCAGTTCAAAACCAAAACCTAGTACTGATCATGTTCTTCAACTTCTTCATATGGATTTGTGTGGCCCAATGCGAGTACAAACGATTAATGGGAAACGGTATATTCTTGTGATTTTCGACGACTTCTCCAAATGGACTTGGGTCTACTTTCTTCGAAGAAAAGATCAAGCTCCAGCAATGATAATCACCTTTCTCACAAAAATTCAGGTTCAACTTCGCAACACAGTCAGAATAGTAAGAACGGATAATGGAACTGAATTCAAGAATCAAACTCTTCGTGATTATTTTGAGAAAGTTGGAATTTTACATCAAACATCGATTGCACGGACTCCCGAACAAAATGGAGTGGTCGAAAGACGTAACAGAACGTTAGTGGAAGCCGCACGAACGATGCTTATTAATGCTCAATTACCAGATTATCTATGGGCTGAAGCCGTCTCAACTGCATGTTACACCCAAAATCGTTGTATGATAAACAAACGTCACAAACTCACACCATATGAAATTGTTCACAAACGTAAGCCTAACATTCAACACTTTCATGTATTTGGAGCTCTATGCTACCCAAATAACGATCGTGATGATCTTGGAAAATTCAAAGCAAAGGCGGACATCGGTATCTTCATTGGATATTGTGAAAACTCAAAAGGATTTTGAATCTACAACTGTCGCACTAGGGAGATTCAAGAGACTATTCATGCTAATTTCGATGAGCTCACAGAAATGGCTTCTGAGCAAAACAACTTAGGACCCGCAACCAACCGTCTTAACTTTCCAGATTCTTCAGCTGAACCATTGTCATTAACTCGTAAAGAATTGGAAACGTTGTTTGCTCCTTTGTTCGATGACTCACTTGAGACACGTGCACCAGATGTATCCACTAGTTCCGCTGCTCAACCTGATAACATTCAAGTACCTGATACACCCGTTCCTACAACCACAACTGTAGAACCCGATGCACCTCCAACTGAATCACCAACAATAGATGAACAAACTGCTTCTAATACAGACAACCCAACTGAAGATCTGAATTAACCACAAGTACCCGAACCTGCAGATTATGATCCAAATGCGTTCTTCAATCCGTTTGCTCTGACTCCGAACCTTTCAGACATTGCTGAGTCGTCAACACGCAATTTGGAACCAACTAATATGCAGCAGTTCCATAACCCTCACCCTTCAACACATCATTGGACTCGTGATCATCCAATAGTCAATATTATTGGACATCCAACGGCTCCAGTTATGACAAGATAAAAACTTCACTCCAATGCCGAACACTGCATTTATGCACTCACAGTTTGTCAAGATGAACCCAAAAACATTAAGGAAGCTCTCACTTATGACAACTAAATTGAATCAATGCAAGAAGAACTCGATCAATTCAAACGCCTTGAAGTATGGGAATTAGTTGAGCGACCGGATGGAGTTTATGTCATTGGGCTAAAATGGATTTGGAAAAACAAGTTAGACGCATAAGGCACGGTTATTCGTAATAAATCTTGTTTGGTAGCCAAAGGATACACTCAGGAAGAAGGAATTGCTTTTGAGGAATCTTTCGCACCAGTGGCTAGACTTGAAGCTGTTCGAATATTTCTTGCATACGCTGCTCACAAAAATATGGTCGTTTATCAAATGGATGTGAAAACTGCATTTCTGAACGGTCAGTTACGTGAGGAGGTCTATGTTAGTCAGCCTGAGGGATTTGTTGACCCAGAGCATCCTAACCATGTCTACAGACTTAAGAAAGCTCCTTATGGTCTCACACAAGCCCCAGGGCGTGGTACGATAAACTTACTGCTTTCTTGCTTGCTAATTCTTTTACTAAAGGTCTATTAGATCCAACTTTGTTTATCCAAAAACACGGGGATGACGTTTTAATTGTGCAAATATATGTTGATGACATTATTTTTGGTTCTACTAATAAAAAGTACTCAAACGCTTTTGCAAAATTAATGAAACAAAATTTTGAAATGTCAATGATGGGTGAACTTACGTTCTTCTTAGGACTACAAGTTCATCAGTCACCCCGTGGGATTTTCCTTAATCAGTCCAAATATGCTCTAGAGATAATCAAGAAAGATGGCATGACCAGTTGTGATACTTACAATACCGCTATGGCCAACACAACTAAGTTAGATGTGGATCCAAATGGGAAACCAGTTGACCCCACAAAATACCGTAGTATTATTGGGTCACTCATGTATCTCACCGCTAGTAGACCGGATATTGTATTTGCTGTATTTATGTGCTCTCGTTATCAGTTCGGTCCTACTGAACGTCACCTCAATGAGGCTAAAAGAATCCTTCGATACGTAAAGGGAACCAATCACTTGGGTATCTGGTATCCNACCGTAGTATTATTGGGTCACTCATGTATCTCACCGCTAGTAGACCGGATATTGTATTTGCTGTATTTATGTGCTCTCGTTATCAGTTCGGTCCTACTGAACGTCACCTCAATGAGGCTAAAAGAATCCTTCGATACGTAAAGGGAACCAATCACTTGGGTATCTGGTATCCGAAGGATTCCGGTTTTGAACTAATAGCCTTTTCAGACGCTGATCATGCAGGGTGTATAGACACACGCAAAAGTACTTCTGGTGGTTTGCAGTTTCTTGGAGATAAACTTGTTGCTTGGCAATCAAAGAAGCAGGATTACACTTCATTATCGTCAACAGAAGCTGAATATGTAGCCATGTCTGCTTGCTGTGCACAAGTCATTTGGATGCGTGCACAGTTAATGGACTACGGTTACTTATTCAATAGAATTTCGATGTACTGTGATTCGAAAAGTGCGATAGCAATCTCCTGCAACACGGTTCTGCATTCAAAATCAAAGCACATTGATCTCCGATATCACTTCATCAAGGAGCATGTTGAAAAGGGTACAATAGAGTTATACTTTGTGGGTATTGAATACCAACTGGCCGACTTGTTCACAAAACCTTTACCTCCTACACGGTTTGCTGAACTAGTCCACCGGATTGGTATGCGGTGTTTGACTCCAGATGATTTAAAATCTTTTCTTGAAAACAATTAACTGAGTCAAATACCAAAATTTTTTTGTAAATATTTATCGAAAACAAAAGACAAAATTGAAAAATTTCAAAAATACCAAAAAGATTTTCCATTTTTATCTTACGTTCTATTTTTCGTTTTCAAATGCAAGTACACTATCTCAATCAACACTTCGGTTTCTCAAAAACTTCTCAAACTCTTAACCAAGTGTTGAGGGGGAGAAAATGTTCTTCAAAATTAAAAAATCTTGTTTAAACAAGTGCACTTGCATATTTCAAAAATATGATGTTGTCAAAAAATAATGGTGGAATGTCACGAATTATCCCTCGTTTTGTTAATTTAAATACTTCATTAATTTCCTTAGGGCTAGAATGTTGTTAATTGCTAACGGTCATTATCCTACATAGTCAAATACTAAAGTTTAGGACTTATAAAGTATGTTAAGTAGTTAAGGGACCAGTTTTGTCAAACCTCCAAAGTTTTAAAAAATCTAAATCAAAACAAACACCCCCCTCGTTTTTTCCATTTCACAAAAACTAAAAACAAACATCACCTTAAACCATCAAACGGCTCAAAATCTATAACACAAATCCGTGCTTTAATTCTTCAAACCGTAAGTGTTTTCATGATCTTTAGCCTAATCTAAAACATGGTTTTCAATTAATTTTGTTCTTAACGGCTAGATTTTTCACAATTTGGATTTAGAGAATTAGGGTTTATAGATTTTCGTAATCATATAATTCGTGTATGACTGTTTGATTTTCTAGAGGGCTTATGTTCTTCTCATCATTCTAAACATGCTAGAAACAAGTAATCATTACAACAAACTCGTTTTATGTGTTTTCGATTTCTAGGGTTTCGTATGAATTGGGTGTTCCTGATTGTGTGATGTGTTGTGATTTTAGTGGTGGGATATGTTTGTTAGAGTGTGTTAATCATGTTTATGCTCGTTAATTGTATCAAACTTCATATATGCATGATTTAGATAATTAGGGTTTATAGTCGAATTGGGTGTTTTCATGGTTGTGTTTAGTTGTTCAATTAAATGGTTCCTGCATGATTATACGTACGCTAATTGATGTCTTTCATTGAGTTTGCAACATGGTATACATAAATTCCGTGTTCTTGATAAGTTAGGGTCTCGTAAGTTTTCGAAAACTTGTGAATGTATTAGAAAAGTGATACTAACTATTGTTTCACACTTATTTCATCAGGTATTCAGTCAAGGATCAAATTTTTCCAAAAGAAAACGTATGTCAACGAGATCTCGAAAATTCTTGTATAAGAATTTTCGAAAACTGATTTATCGAGATCACTTGAAAATCTTATCGAGATCACTTGATAAATTATCGAGAACTCTCTGTAACTATGTTATCGAGTACTCTTGATAACTTATCGAGAACCTTGAGTTTTCGAGAACTTTTCTGGTTATCGAGAACATTCAGATTATGTGTTATCGAGAACACTTATTATTTGAGTTTTCGAGAACTTTTGTTGTTCAAGTTATCGAGAACATTCATCTAAGAATTTATCGAGAACACGGATATACAAAAGTTATCGAGATCCCAGTTGGTGAATGTTATCGAGAACACAATCTGCATAATTTTCGAGAACACACTTAGACATTTTTTCGAGAATCTTCATTTCTTTTGTAAATTTTCTAAAACATGTCTAAGGAAGAAAACTTCAAGAATTTGTGTATTGTTTGTATTGTATTCATGTATAATTAACTTGTGGATGTGCGTTTTTTCATATATATGTATTTCTAAGATGTGAATTGTTATGTTATGTGTTATGAACGTCTTAGCATTATGTCTTAGTTAACATGTGTAAAACAGCTTATATGACCACATCTCACTCGTTAATCAAATGGACCTTAACTGCAACATGTTGCTTGTATGTCTATGTATATCAAACATATTCGTGGACTAATAACTAACAAATTTGAATGTTTGATTTCATGACAATGCATTTACAGAAAACAATTGCTGAACACAACGAAAATGTTCCCGAACAAACTCTCCCATTACTCACACTCGGTGAGATTGTCCTGCCTGACTACAACATCACCATTGGCCAAAACAATCCACGAATTGACTTCAACAAACTTCGAATTCCAGAAGATTCGTGCAAGATTGTCAAAGACATTCTTCTGGCTCATCCCTGCAAGTCTATGCTCACCAAATCTACATAAGTTCCAATCTTCTACATTCATCAGTTCTGGTACACAGCTCAAGCCAACTTGGATGATGAATCCTTCAATGTCACATTGGATCGTCAAGTCTACACAGTGGATCAGGATGTCCTACGAACTGTTCTTATGCTTCCTACACCAAAAGAATTCCGTCCCATGTTTCTTGAAATCCTGGATTATCTCATTGATCTAGGATACGATGTTCAAGATGAACTGCCACTCATCAGACTGTCAAGATTCAACGTCAAATATCTACCACAACCATGGAGAACATTCTACATGTTGATTGTGAGATCTATTTCCGGCAGAAAAAGTGGTCATGAACATCCACGACTAGAGCATCTGCAAGTATTTTGGGGAATGATGAGCATGCAACCAATCAACTTTTCCAGTTCAATAATGAGCGACTTGATCCATCACATCCAAATAGATCGTGAAAGGAATGTGATTCCGTTTCTTAGATTCACAAAGATGCTTATTGAGCACTTTTGCGGCAAGACACCAGGCTACCTAAAGAGAATGCATGATCATACTAAACCAAAAGACATCTACAACAAAGACTTTAAGATTGCTTTTGTCAAAACCATCAAGTTCACAACAAGGACTAAGGGAATGAGGATTCCAGACTACTTCCTTGATGACAACATTCGAAAGACACAGAATTACAAAATCTACGACAAAGCTTATCAATCAGGGAAAATAGGATACACCGGTGATGAAGACGAATCCGTTGTTAAGATGGAGACTCGTAGCAGGGGAGGTGGCAAGTCTGGAAGCACAAGCAGCACTACAACTTCTCAACGAACCAAGTCTTCTCCAAAACCTGCCACTAAACCTCGTAGAAAGATCACTCCAAAGCAAACCATCCAAGATGAACCAACACCATCACCTTCCGAAAGTGAATCAGAATTTGTAACCGAATCAGATGATGAAGAAGATTTTGAACGAAGGGTAAGGTTAGATGAAGAGGAGTTCCCCGAGCTCGAAATGGCAAAGAAAATAAGCATGGGAACTCTACATCAGAGTAAAAGGAAAAGTAAAGGGATAACCATCAATGAACCTGGTAGCGGTGCAAATGATGAAGAAGAAGATGAACCAGCTGACCAACCCTTGGTCGACAAACGTAAACTAAAAAGCATCATTGTCGACACAAGAGCGGAAGAGAAGCAACTTCAAAAAGAACTCAAAGAAGCTGCACGTCTCAACCTCCTCGAACCCCAACCTCATCCACAACCGCTCAATCAACCTGAACAAGAGGGAGGCTCAAGTAGCACCTTGATTACTCCTTCAACAATTGTGCCTTCAACTTTAGTTCAAGAAATTCCACTCAACACCGAAGAAGAAGAAAAAGATGCAGAAGGGAACTTCATCATGAAGGAAGCTACCGAGGAAACTGCTGATGATTCACAAAAGCAACAAGAGACTTCTGAGTTCATCACACCGGAGTTCATTGCTCAGATGCAAAGAGAAGAGGAACTGAAGAAGAAAGCGAGTAAGGAGACAGAAAGATTGCTTCATGAAGAACAACCTAAAGAACAAAAGACAAACGAACAAGAAGAAGAGCAATTCTTTGATACCGACGACTTCATCAACTCACCTCAACACTCACTTCATCAACAGTCACCTCCAAAGGATCCTCCAATTCACATGGGTTCTCCTCCAAAGGATCCTACTCCTCCTCCGTCTGACAAGGAATCATCTTCACCATCATCATTACACCATTCATCTCCACCACCATCTGAAAAAACATCAAAGCACAAATCAATCAGAAGAAAGGCTAGCTCATCTGTCACCATAGCATCACAAAGAATTAAGCAAGCTGTTGCACTGGCACGAAAGAAGAAAGACAAACAACCACAGGGTGAAGATCTTCAAGGACAAGTTCAGAAGCTAACAAAACAGGTCACAACATTGACACAACAAGTGAAGGATCTTCAAGACTCGACAGCACTGGTTGATAGGTTCATGCAAGCCGACATGAACACTATGCTCAGAAAATACACTGAAGAATTTCTCAACGACAACCTTGTTGCTCTCACCACACCTGTCATGTCATATCTTCTCAAGCCGATTCAAACCGAGTTGAATACCAGGATCAAGCACATCATTGAACGCATGCTTCGGTCAACATTGTTCTATCTTCGAACTCACAAGGCTCCAACATCACCAACTGATCTTACTAATGAGCAACTACAAGCCTTGTTAGCTGCTAAGCTTCGAGATAAACAGGAAATGACTCCTGAAGAATCAGCAATGTTTGAGGCACTGAAAGTTATTGCCTCCAAAGAATCGTGCAAATAAGTCGCTGAAAAACACAAACGATCAAGAAAAGATGATGATCCTGATCCCGATTACAAAAGCAAGAAATCAAGGACTACCAAAGAACCATCATCTTCACAAAAACCACCAGCCAAGTCTTCAAAAGCTCCAGCCACACAACAGCAAGCACCAGCCTCTGGATCCGGTCCCACACATGTAGAAGAACCATTCATGCTTCAACAAGATTATCAGGAAGAGCCCGAAACAACCTTCCATGAATCCAACATTCCTGAATCACAACGTGGACCATCATCAACATCAAAGACTCAGGAGAAAGAAAAGTCTACCAAGTCAAAGCAAAAGAAGAAGAAGTCGAAACCATTCTCATGCTTAAACGTTGATGAAGCTCCTGAAGCTGATTGGTTAACTCAAATGATCAAGTCACAACCACCAATTGAAGCCGACGAACCGCTTCCTGGAAACACTTTGCAGTATAATCAAAGTATCATGTCGGGTCTTCAAGTTGAAAAGTTGACAAAGGCTGAATTACGAAGGATCAATCGTGAAGCTTTTGACTTTCTTAAGTCTAGATCGGGAAACAAAGTTGAACTGCAATATCACATGGAGAACATTGCATGTGCCTTGTCTGGTACGTTCGACTGGCTGAATTCTGAAGCTAACTATGACGTTCACTCTGACCACAACAAGCCTTACTTCACCGATTGGACAAAACCACTACCTCTGCAAGGATTTCCGGAAAAGCCTAAGATTCCTTAGCGATTCTTCTTCAACAACGATCTCAGATATCTTCAACATGCCCATGAGACCTCGAAAGAAAGATATGCTTCTTCACTGACGATCTCCGTCCCTGCTGCCAGATATGAACTGCCATCCATTGAAGAAACAACACCGATATTCAGCAACTCCGTTGTCACCTACAACAGAGAAGCTCTCCTTGGAATTCAACACTGGCCGGACAAACGTAAAAACGGCTACACTCACAGACTACATTTGACGTCAGCTGAGAACGTGAAGCACCAGTCACGAATTGTTGCAATCATGTAAATCTTAGAGTCACGAAGATTCAACTACACTTTCATGAAAGAGATAGTCGTCAAGAGACAAGATGAGAAGGAATACAAGTTCGGAGAACCAGATTTCCCTGATCTCAACCTAAATGACATAGAAGACATGTATTTGGAAAAGGTTCAAGGAAAGATGCTGCGGTTCCCAAAGTCAACTCAGTATAACTTCATTGCTTCACTACTTCTCTACATCAAACGATTAATTGTTCAAGAAAGAGTGGAAGATCTTCAGCTGGGCGTTGAAAGTTATCAGAATAAGCTTAACCTAACCAAACCACAACTCACATTTCCTGGAATTCAAGAATCGTCACAGTATACGCTCATACAGCAACCATCATTTGGAATCGCCTACCTCAACAAGAAGAATCAGCTCTACTACATGAGGTTTGATGAGATTCAGAAATTCTGTGATGACACACTTCAAAGAGTTCGTGATGGGTTAGTTGAAAGATTGCTTGATGACAACAAGCGGTTAAGCAAAGGTGAGAATACGAGGTGGAAAGCGAATGCACGAAGGATGATTCGCAACTTTGTTCATATGGTGGAAGAAAGATTGTATCGTCGTGAGCAGATCAGGAGATTAGAAAGCTACATCAGAGTTCGACCATCATTCCCGGTCTTGACCTTCAGACGACCTGATCCTCGATTCACAAACTTTGATGCCATGCCTTCTGGTGAAACTTTTTTTTTGGGTAAAGGGGAGGAATCCTGCACCCGGTAAAATACATTAATCAAGAAAACGTTTTAGTACAATGGATGAGAGTGAGTCTCTCATCGAAGTCCCTAAGGACACTACCACTACCACTATATAAGAATGACAGGCCATTCTTATAACTAACAGATCTAAATACTACTAACCATGACTAGCAATAAAAATACAATACATCACAACTCAAATAAATATTTAAGTCTTCTTAGTCATCCTAGCGATCCAGATCATAATCATGCGAACATCCAGCTTCAACCAATTGCGTCTTCTATTAGTATTATGCAAGCATAATCTAATAACCTAATAAGAGTGATTTCCGTAGCTCATATGTTTCTGGTATTAACATTTCAATATTTTCATTATATATTGATTGATTTGTGATTACTACGGCTTGTGCAAACATAACAGTGTACAACCCGCACTTTGTATTTAAAGGACCCTGTGGTACGCATCAGTGCTACAATCCTCACATAAGGAGCGAAAGCTTCTTACTTTTTGAGTAGAATTAACAAACTTTTCATGATTTCTACAATTCTGCTCAAAAGACAAGTATTTCACCTCAATGAGTAGTCACTTGTTGAGGGGGAGTACTTGACCACAAAACATTGTTCTCAAATCTAAAAGTTCTTGTTGATTTCTCCCCATAAGACTCAAAAAGGCATATTTTAATCAAAAAGTTTACAAAAACAACATTTGATATGCTATTTTTGAGGGGGATAAGATGAAAAGTGATTAAATATGATGTCAAAAGTCTTATCTTGCGCGAGCTCGACTCAGAATTGACCCATGAATTGACGAAACAACAAATGTTAGTATTCGAAAGGATTTATCCAAATAGATAGTACCATTTCGAGAAACTCTTCTTAGATGTTTACTTTGACGGGTCTAACTTCCTTTTAGGAATGTTAACAACTTCAAGTTAGTTATTAGGGCTAGTTATCACCTAAAACTGATAATGGATCCTTTTAACTAAGCAACGTAAACGTGTCCCTCGGGTACATGTCTATTAAGAGTGGATCAATTCAAAAGTGCCAACTCCTCCCGCATATGCAAATTTCTGAAAACATTTATGAGCATATGTGGAGGGGGAGTCTTTCAAAAGAATCAAAACCCTCAAAGTGTTAACAAAAGGTTTTATACTCATAAACACTTTGAGAGATTTTCAAACATTTGGTTTAAAGGCATCAATAGGATAGTCATGGAGTTATAAGGTGACTAAGAATAGGAATAACCGTCCTATGATCCGCCAGAACCAGAGGGATCTACCCAAGGACGACACCAATAGTTAGAAATTAGAAGTCCTTAGGTATGATATAACAAAAGGAGAAAAGAATGAAAGGAGAAAGAAGGGGTTGAAGAATTAAAAAGAAAATGAATGAAAAGGGTGAAAAGAAATAGCCCTCCATTTTATCAACCATAGGTCAGACACCGGGTTCAATTCATATGCTACTGGTCGTTGCTAAGGCGACACCGGTATTGAAGATAAAAGACGTCATGGACCCAGTGACGCAATGCACCTAAACCTTCTTAGCCACTCAGGCATCTCTCAAAAGATGTTTGTTTCATTCTCACGGGGAACCAGTGTAATCTATCGATCGTCTATTAGAGATGGTTGATATTGAAACAGGAGGCCCTCTGCTCCATGCCTCCGCATAGGAAACCAAATGTGCACTTATCGAGTCTAGAGCCACGAGATAACATAAAAGATCTCTTAGGAACACAAAATACTTCTACACTAAGTGTCTTGCATCATTGGACACTAAGTGTAAATTATCGAGTCCTTCGCAGATCTTAGCAATCTGCCTTGAACGTTTATGAGGGATTTACTTATGTATTTCTCGAATGATTGAACGGAAATCCTGCCAGGGTCAACATCAAACAGCCCTGACAGCAGGTCACTTCGGTGATTCCTTGTGGATTACGCTTAGTGTTTACGATGGTTCCAAACGGTCTACAGTCGTGGGGTGATCTCCAGCGACTCACCTAATCGTGGGTGTACTTATGTATGTCTGTGTAAGCCCTCTAGGGGGTATCCGATTAGGAACGGCCTTGGTAAGGATTAGAAGGAGTCTTCACACTATGCTGTTGACAATCTCTAACTCCAAACCTGTAAGTACCGGATGTATTATTGCTAACTGTTTCAATGCAGGTACAACCACCATCCTGAACACCAAACTTCCACATGCTCATACCTACATCTCAATGTCTTAGAAAGCTCTCATCAAAAGATCGACACATTGTTAAAGTCAAAGAAGGATTCTACGTCAACACAAAGAATCTTCAACAAATAAATAAGAGCTATGAATGTATGAAAGCACCAACGTCAAAGATGTATGAGCATGTTGGAAAGGTGCGAATCCACTGGAGGCAAAGAAAGTGACGAATGGCAGATTACGACATCACTTGATCACTATCACAACATCAAAGACAAAGAACAAAGAACGATGAATCATTTTGCTAACGAATTTTTTGAAGACGTCTGAAGCCGTAAAAGTTAAAGATTAAAGACAAAGAAAAGACGTCGAGCAACCTTGATAATCATCATGACCGATCCTTAGGGGGAGACTGTTAGGATCACGTTTCACGTCATCTCTTAAGTCTCGGTCATTTCATAATATGTAATAGGTTGCTTTGTTATTTATGTTATTTATCTTAAGTGTTTAAGTCCACTAAGCGTCCAATGGGCCTTAAAGCCCACGATTTAGAGAAGGAAGGGAGGAAGGGATGTTGCCCTAATCCTCACCTATAAATAGGACCTTATGTAAACTTTTATACTTGTTGGTTTATTGAATATCTTGCTTGAACTCTTGTCAAATTATTTCCCATATTTAGTAGATCAACCATCTCTACTTCTCATCTCATTTCTTATCAAATCTATACTTGTGTTTACAAAATGGTGACCTAACAGGCCTTTAGGACTACTTATAAAACTCCAACTGGAACAACACCATACAAACTCATATACGGTACAGCGTGCCACTTACCTTTTGAAATAGAACACCGTGCATACTGGGCACTTAAAAATTGTAACCTAGATTTAATTGCAGCCGGTGAAAAACGAATGTTTCAACTTCATGAATTAGACGAACTACGCTTTTACGCTTATGAAAACTCTCGCCTGTATAAAGAAAAAACTAAAGTTTGGCATGATAGAAAATTAAAAATGAGAAAAGAATTCAAGAAAGGAAATAAAGTCCTCCTATTCCAATCAAAGTTCAAAATCAAACAACCAAAACTTACAAGCCGTTGGGTTGGACCTTATATTGTTAAACACCAATATCCATCCGGATATGTTGAACAATACGGACTTGACGATAAAAGTTTTATAGTCAATGGTCACAGGCTTAAATTATACCATGAGGAAGAAAGTTTCAACGATAGAAGGGAAGAATCAATACCCTTCTTCCCAAACGACTAAATCACCCTAATCACATGAGTCGAACTATAGACTCTGAAATTAGCGCTCGGCGGGAAGCAACCCGTTTCATTTCGTTTTATTTCATTTTATTTTCTTTTCACTTATTTACTTTATTTAAAACTTTGTTTAAACCACACTATAAAACTTTAGTGTGGAGGTATTTTAAAATAAAATNCCAAACGACTAAATCACCCTAATCACATGAGTCGAACTATAGACTCTGAAATTAGCGCTCGGCGGGAAGCAACCCGTTTCATTTCGTTTTATTTCATTTTATTTTCTTTTCACTTATTTACTTTATTTAAAACTTTGTTTAAACCACACTATAAAACTTTAGTGTGGAGGTATTTTAAAATAAAATATAAAAAATATAAAACCCCCAAAACCCAAAAATATTTTCCATTTTTGTGTGTTTGTTTTTATTTTGCAGATTATTATGAAGACCGCATTTGGGATAGCACAGCTCTTCATGCTTTCTCATATGGCCCGGGAAGTTACTCTCTTTTTCTAGTAATATTTTCCTATATTTATATCCAGTTATAAACATTGAGGGCAATGTTCAACTTGAGTATGGGGGGAGTCAAATAGTAAAAATATTTATTTCATAAAACTGATTATACGACTCAATCATTGCTTTCTAATAAAAACTTAAAAATAATATGTTTTCACAAGTTATTAAGGCAAATCCACTTGGATTGACACTGTAGCTAGACACAATTTCATTCACCACAAATGTGAGATAAATATAAGCCTTTATAAGTGTATATCTGCTACACTTCTCCAAAACATATGAGTGAGCTGACGATATTAATTAGCTCTAGAACTTGCACTTATACATCAATAACGAATGCCGTAGTGAGATTGCATTTTTTATGCTTTATAGACAATTTTATATGATATTGAGGCAAATTTATGATTTACACCAAATAGCCATCCTATGAAATCATAATCTAGTTGACTACACTAGTCACTAGTATGTTCCAGAAATTAACCCTCTAGCGCTCACTTTTAGTGCTATTGCCACCTAGAACAACATGTTGAGCCTAAGCCTTTTACTTGTTTTAAACCAATTACTTATGCTCAAAAAGAATGAGGATTGATTGATTATTGCTGCGAAATGAGAAAATTATGAAAAAGAAAAAAAATTATGAGAATGAGAAAAAGAATTGAGAATTTGTGTACGATGAAAAGTTAAAGTAAAACAAAAGTTATGTTGGGAAGAAAAAGAAAGTATAAAGATAAAGATCTACGAATATTGATGATCAGCAGCTGCTTATTAGTATATTCTTCTACAAATCCTCCAGAAACAACAAGAAAAATTATCCATGCCTTGTGTAGGATACTAGTTAACATCACAAACACAAATATACTTGTGGTTGGCTCGTTGAAGGTAAGAAAGAAAGAAAGAAATTCTAGAGAGAGAAAGTTAGAGAGAGAAAGAGATGAAGCCTTGAGAGAAAACCAAAAAAAAGAAAATAGAATTATGAGAGAAGGCTTACCCTCTCCAAGGATGGAGAGGGGTTTATATACATGGGTTTTGCCACTTGGGCGTGCCACTTGGGCTGCGGATCAGGTATACAGTGGGTAAAGACCCGTCCTTCTTCCGCGAACTAATCTAATTCTAAACTACGTATTACTAACTAATGTAACTACTACGAGCTAAACAATGCTTAATCATATCTGGGGTGACCGAATCTTTCTTATACAAAAATCGTATTCCTAACAATCTCCCCCTAAGAGAGGTCACCCTTTTGTTCTTTATTCTTGAATTCTTGCATTGAGATCTTTGTAGATTCTTTTGTAGCTCGTAGTTGTTGATTCTTCATTGATAATCGACTCAAGATGACTTCCTTGATGTATATGATGATCTTTTGACTTTGTTCTTCGCTCTTCATCCATATAATTAGCTTCAAGTCATCTTTGAGTGTATGTGTCTCTTTGTGATGTTGTGATTGTCTTTGTGATGTCATGCTTACACTTTTCTGGATCATGATCTTCTGCATCAGAGTTGTGGAAGCATAGTCGAAGCCCATTCCTTGATCATGATATCTTGAGTTATGATGTTGAAGTGTAAGCATGAGATGATGAATCTGCATCTTTTCAGCAATCGGCATCAATCGTCAACTTCTTTGTCTTTGGTGTGATTACGCCTTTCCAACATGCCCATACATCTTTGTTGAGTAGATCTTCCCGGTTGAACAGTTCTGACGTCTCCTTTTAGATGTTGGTATGAGCATGTGGAACTAGAGTGATGGTGGTGAACATGGTAAGTTTGGTATGTTGAGCTGCATAAAACTTGGTTAGTAATAAACATACCGGCACTTACAAGTTCGGACTTCGAGATCGTCAACAGCATAGTGTGAAGACTTTCTCTAATCCTTACCAAGGCCGTTCCTAATCGGATGCCCCCGAAAGGGCTTTCACTGACATACCGAAGTACACCAACGATTAGGTGAGTCGCTGGAGATCACCCCACGACTGTAGACCTTTTGGAACACCACCGTACACACTAAGCGTAACCCACAAGAGATTACCGAAGTGACCTGCTGTCAGGGCTGTTTGATGTTGACCCTGGCAGGAGTTTCCACTCAATCACTGGGAAATACTTATGTATATTCCCTCATAAGTGTTCTCGGCAGATTGCTAAGATCTGCGTAGGACTCAAAATATTACATCTGGTGTCCTTAATGTTGAACAACCAGTGTAGAAGTATCAAGTGTTCCTATGAGATCTTTTGATGCATCTCTTGGCTCTAGACTCGATAAGTGCACATTGGTTATCCTATTCGGAGACTAGGGAGGGGTCTCCTGTTTCAATATCAACTAGCTCTAAGAGACTAGTCGATAGTTTACACCGGTTCCCCGTGAGAATGAAACAAGCTCTTTTAAGAGAACTTGAGTGGCTGGGAGGTTTAGTGCAGTGCGTCACTGGGTCCATGACGTCTTTATCTTCAATACCGATGTTACCTTGGTAACAATCAGTAGCATATGAATTGAACCCGGTTTCTGCCCTAAGGTTGAATAATTGGAGGGCTATTTCTTTTCACCCTTTCTCATTTCATTTCTTTTTAATTCTTCAACCCCTTCAGTGCTTACCGAGACTTCATTTACTAGAACCTTGTTGGGTTTGTTCCAGTCCTAGCTCAGTCTCAGTCGGCACTCTTCCCTTTCTCACTTTTCTCCTTTTTTCAATCATTCCTAAGGACTTCTAATCTATCTATTGGATTGTCCCTGGGAAGATCCCTCCGGTTCTGGTGGATCATGGGAACATATACCTAACCTTACCATCCTTATAACTCCATGCATTAAATTAAAGTGGTCGGTCTTTTGGTATTTTTCCACATTCGCCATATAACCAAATCCTTGAAAATTCTCTCAAAGTGTTTATGATAAAGAAACACATTTTGTTAACACTTTGAGAGTTTTATCATTTTTCAAATGCTCCCCCTTAACATGTGCTTATAGGTAGAAAGAAATTTGCACATGTCGGGGTGAGTTGCACTTATTTGAATTGATCGGCTCTTAATAGACATATACCCGAGGGACACGTTTACGTTGCTTAGTTAAAGGGATCCATTATCAGCTTTTAGGTAATAACTAGCCCTAATAACTAACTTGATGTTGTTAACGTTCCTCAAAAAGGAAGTTAGACCCGTCAAAGTATATATCTACGAAGAGTTTCTCGAAACGGTACTATCTACTTTGACCAGTCCTCTTCGAGACACGTTTACATCACTGGTCAGACCAGCTTGAAATTATTACCCGGCCAGGACTAGTCTTTTCGATTCACGACTTTTCATGTTTCGTCAATTCATGAGTCAAAATCTGAGTCATAAGCAATTCACGGTTTTTACTTGGATTAAAAAAAAACCCGCGAAAGACTCTTAGCCACTTGCTCCCCCTCAATATGTGCCCATTGATTGAATCAATTTTGAAAAACTTTGGCACATACGGGTGAGCTTTGCAAAAGAGATCATTTATTCATCATTTTAAATCACTTGTTCCCCCGCAATATGTACTTTGTTCATACTTCAAAATCTTTTAAAATTTTAGCACATAAGGGAGCAATCTTTTGAGTCCAAAACATCTTTATAATTTCAAAAACATCACATTTAAATGATGAATTCAAAGCTCAATTTCTGAAAAAGGGTTTCACAATTGCAGCATTAAAAAATGAGCTAAGAAAACATCACATTAAATCACTTGCTCCCCCATAATATGTGCTTTGATTAAAATCCAAAATCTTTAACATTTTAGCACATAAGGGAGCGTTCTCGAAAGTCCACAAACATTCTTTATGAGTCCAAAAACATCACTTTTAAATCAATTTTTATATTTAAATCACATTCTCTCCCCCGATCATAAAATTTCAAATCTTTTGAGATTTTGTGATCTCAATTGATTTAAATGATTTTTGAAAAAGCTTTGGAGAGACATGTGGCAAAATTTTAAATGTTTACTGATTATGAGACACTTTTTGAGTTTTCACTGTGGCTGGTGCACAAAGTTTTTAAAGGTGCAAAAATTTTGAGCACATACGCTCCCCCTCAATTAATGACCCGTTTTTCCATTTTAACGTTTAGTAGCCATTAATGTGAGTGGTAACGTATACGAGAAAATTTAAGACAAATGGCCACCTTGTACACCACAAAATCTCTTTGGGAAAATTGTCCAGAAATGCATCAAACTTGCCACTTATTACTATTGTCTACACTAAACTTTTTTTTTCCTATTATATACATAAACTCAGTTAATCAACATTATTGTGTCAATAAAACGCCCTTTTTGTGACGTGGCATGGATTAAGCCAATTAAGTACATAGTTATCCTGTTTTTCTTCTTTTGGTGTAGCTTTTGACAACTTTTAAACGTTGAGGGGGGTTTTTGATTTTTTTTTTTTTTTTTTTT
>LBNU01003677.1:13535-27761 GCA_014162995.1 Artemisia annua | reverse complement strand
AAAAAAGAGTCATCAATGGTCCTCAAACGCCTTTTCTAGTAGCCACCATATGCTTATATCTCACATTATCATGTTGCGAGATCTCCATAAATTTACGCTCAGATAAATTATAAGAAAGAAGTACTTCATATATAGTATAGAGAAACTTTCTTTCTTTATAATCTGAGGAGAAATCAAGGAAATTCATCGCTTAACTTGATGATACGAGATACAAGTATATGTAGTTTGCGACTGCTAATCTATGTGTTTGGGAAGCAGTGATGCCTCCTAGTGTGCATTTCATCGTGAAACATTTCCCTATAACATGAAGTTGATGAGTAACCGCAATGCTAAGCAATCATAGGAGCGAGACTGAATCAACGCAAGGTTTATCAAGACTCAAAAAAACTACAGCGCACAAATGTAAATCAAATATTTGATGTTCACCAAATGCTAATGCGCGCAAATTTAAATCAAACTTTTTAAGGTTGAAATCGGAGTAATTTAAATATAGTTTGGTATAGAAATCATTCCACATAAAATTTAAGTAAGAAAATTAAAGAACTGAATGTAATAAAAATTTTGATCCAACATATGAGAGTGATATGCAAATGTTGGATTCTTGAAACAAATGCATATGTGGATTTATATAGAAGAAATATGAGCATAGATATTAATGCTCAAACTCAAACATTTATTTCATTGGCTTAGCCTTTAATTCACAAGATTGTAATATGATATGTTTTTTTTTACCATTGATCTTATCCTTTTATTCATGAATAACACGTTTTTCTTAACAAAAAGTAGTACTACATCCGTCCCATAAAAACTGTCCACTTTAATTTTTTTAAGTTTTTCTTTTTCAATTTTAACCGTAAATATTTTTATTTTTTTACACCATTGATCTTATCCTTTTATTCATGAATATCACGTTTTTCTTTAGCAAAAGGAATAAATTTGTAACACTCTTTTTGAACAACCCCCCTCCCCTTAAAAAAATTAAAAATACTACTTATAATGGAGGAAGGACTCTCTCTCCAAAAAAATTAAGATGTACAAAAAATGATGCATAGTTTACAACACTTTAAAGCAAACAATTTTCATAATTACAACCACCAAAGCATGGTGCACAACAAAAATTAGCACATAACGAAATTTAGACCAAAATCCTTAAAATAATACATTAAATAGCGTTAAAAACACCCCTACACCCAATATTACAATCACTTAAAACGCAAAGCACAAGTATGTAAAGCACAATGATTTTAAGGTTAACAATCTATTCAACACATATAATTAATACACTAATTAATTCACTCCTTCACCAAAATATACAATCATTTAACTATAATGTACAAGCTAATCAAGCTACTAAGCCAAGTACTTAAAAATAAAGTCATTAGGCTCGGCAAAGTGGTCGGTCGCCCGGACCGGTCGCCCCTGCGCTGACCGAGTCGCCGCCACTGCAACCACAAGATCGATGAAGGTCATACGTTAATAAAGATAAATCTGTGTGGTTTTATACTTGCGTGTATGTGGAGAAGTGTGACATGTATTTCATTTTTTTGAAGTGAAATGGGATAGAACATAGATGATTATTATTATTATTATTATTTTTAGATATAGGGACGTATTTTGACTGTGAATAAAATAAGGTGGTGGATTAGGGCTATGGAGGTATTTGTATAACCCTAAAAAAATTATGATTTCATCAAGTGATGGGCTTTATAACTTGTTGGATTATAGTTGTGGACTATACAATCCGAAACTTGACTAATATGGTCTGTGAAATGGGATTGATGTGCAATAACCGAATTTTTTGGTTAATAATGGGTTACGAAAGGTTACAAAGAGTGATATTGATCATTATTTTGTTATGTTGGTATTGTGTGTATAAGCTTTTTAAATATTTTTGTGAAACGTGAACACTTTGGTCAAATAAAACATAATATTAAAAAGCAAATTTATTGTATAACATATCTAGAGCTAATCTTACTAGAAAATGCTAAAAAAATGATATATAACTATTATTACTTAAATTTATTTTAATTTAAATTATTATTCATTTGTATGGTAATTGTTATAAAAAATAAAAAAATGTAATCGAACAATATTTGCTCACCACAAAATATAGTCACAGGGTACCCGCCGCCGCATCGCGCGGGTACCCTGCTAGTGTTATTTCAAGAAGAGACTTGTAGATCGCTTGTTTACATTCTTTTTAAAAGTATAAATGACAAATTTTGAGTGAATAATACTGTCTAATATCATGTTATATTATGTTATGTTACGTTATATCACATCATATCGCATACCATATTACACAATATTATATTATCATTTTTAAACGGCAAATCTTATAAAAAGGCTACGTAGCAAGATGTTAAAGAAAAACTAAAACATTATTTTATGACTCATAATTTGTTATTATTTATGTTATAGATTTGGGAATAAATATTTTCTCTTTATAAATGTTCACTTCTAAGATAATTTATCAAGTTTCTAATATAGTGTAGAGGAAAATTCAAATGAATACTCTAATTTTGGTAAATAACAAAGGACAAATCTCCACCATCCATTTAGTTTGATCTAATGGTGGAGATTAGGGGAAACATAAGTTCATGTTTTTTGTTTGTTTTTTTTCTTTGTCTTTTTTATTATTCATTTTTTTTCTTTATTTCTTTCCTTTTTTTTTCTTTTTTTTTTCTTTTGTCTTTTTTTTTTTCACGCTTGATCCCTTTCTTTTTTGTGTTGTTTCTTTTTTGTTCTTTTTTTTTTGTTTCTTTTTTTTTTCACATTTTTCTTACACGTTTTTTCTTTTTCTTTTTTTTTAATCCATGTTTTTTCCTGATAAATGTTTTTGTCGCTTTCATACATTTTCGTCTGTTTTATTACGTTTTCGTCCGTTTTCATACGTTTTCGTACGTTTTCGCCCGTCTTCATATATTATCGCCCGTTTTCTTACGTTTTCGCCCGTTTTCATACGTTTTTGTCCGTTTTCATACGTTTTCGTTCGCTTTCTTACGTTTTCACTCGTTAACGTCTGTTTTCATACGTTTTCATATGTTTTCTTACATTTTCGTTCGTTTTCATACGTTTTCGTCCGTTTCATACGTTTTCGTTCGTTTTAATACATTTTCGTCCGTTTTCTTTCGTTTTCATCCATTTTTCATACGTCTTCATCCGTTTTCAGATGTGTTTTTACGCTTTCATACGTTTTCGTTCGTTTTCATACATATTCGTCTGTTTTCTTACGTTTTCATACGTTTTCATTCTTTTCATCCGTTTTCTTTCGTTTTCGTCCATTTTTCAAACGTTTTTGTCCTTTTCATACATGTTTTTAGACTTTCATACGTTTTCTTCCGTTTTCATACATTTTCGTTTGTTTTCTTACGTTTTCGTCCGTTTTTTCATTCGTTTTCGTCTGTTTTTAAATGTTTTTGGCAACTTTCAGTCGTTTTCATATGTTTCTAAATACCACAAGTGAAATATTCTGAATATCACAAATTATATTCTGAATATCACAAGTGATATTCTGTGATATTCTAAATATCACAAGTTATATTTTGAATATCACAAGTGATATTCTGTGATATTCTGAATATCACAAGTTATATTCTGAATATCACAAGTGATATTCTGAATATCACAAGTGATTTTCTGTGATATGCAGAATATCACAAGTGATACTATGAGTTCCACAAATGATATTCTGGATATTATAAGAAATATTCTATGATATTCAAAGTATCACAAGTGATATTCTGAATATTATAAGTGATTTTCTGAATTTGACAAGTGATTTTCAACAAATGTTTTGTAACATGAAAATCATAAGTGATATTTAGAATCACCATTGATATTCAGAAAAACACAAGTGATATTCTGAATATCAATTGCGATATTCGAAAACGTATAAAATTGGACGAAAACGTAAAAAAAATAGAATAATACGTATGAAAACAGACGAAGTATGAAAACGGGCGAAAACATAAGAAAATCACAAGTGATATTCAATAAATCACAAGTGATATTCTAGATATCACTGAATATCACTTGTGATATTAAAAAACGTAAGAAAATGGACGAAAATTTAAGAAAACAGACGAATAAATATGAAAACAGACAAAAACGTATGAAAGCATAAAAACACGTATGAAAACGGACAAAAACGTATGAAATTATGGATGAAAACGGACGAAAACGTTTCTGAATATCACAATTGATATTCAAAATATCACTTGTGCTTTTCTGAATATCAATGGTGATATTCTAAATATCAATTGTGATTTTCTGAGTATATATCATTTGTGATTTTCTGAATATCACTTGTGATTTTCATGTTACAAACATTTGTTGAATATCACTTGAAAAATTCATAAAATCACTTATGATATTTAGAATATCACTTGTGATACTCTGAATATCATAGAATATTACTTATGATATCCAGAATATCATTTGTGGTACTCATAGTATCACTTGGGATATTCTGCATATCACAGAAAATCACTTGTGATATTCTGAATATCACTTGTGATAATATCACTTGTGATATTAATATCACAAGTGATATTCAGAATATCACCTGAATATCACTTGTGATATTCTGAATATCACTTGTGATATTCTGAATATCACAGAATATCACTTGTGATATTCAGAGTATAACTTGTGATATTTAGAATATCACATAATATCACTTGTGATATTCAGAATATAATTTGTGATATTCAGAATATCACTTGTGATATTTAGAAACATATGAAAACATATGAAAATTACAAAAAACATTAAAAACGGACGAAAACGAATGAAAAATGGACGAAAACGTAAGAAAACGAATGAAAATGTATGAAAACGGAAGAAAACGTATGAAAGTGTAAAAGCATGTATGAAAAGGACAAAAACGTTTGAAAAATGGACGAAAACATATGAAAACGAACGAAAACATAAGAAAATGGATGAATATGTATGAAAACGTATGAAAGCGTAAAGACACATATGAAAACGGACGAAGACATATGAAAAATGGACGAAAATGAAAGAAAACGGACGAAAATTTATTAAATCGAACAAAAACGTATGAAAACGGACGAAAACGGATGAAAACGAACGAAAATGTAAGAAAACATATGAAAACGTATGAAAACAGACGTTAACGGACGAAAACGTAAAAAAGCGGACGAAAACGTATGAAACGGACAAAAACGTATGAAAACGGGCGAAAACGTAAGAAAACGGGCGAAAATATATGAAAACGGGCGAAAACGTACGAAAACAGATAAAACGTATGAAAACGGATGAAAACGTATTAAAACAGACGAAAATGTATGAAAGCGAAAAAAACGTTTATTAGAAAGAAAAAAAAATGTATTAAAAAAATGAACGTGTTAAAAAAAGACACAAAAGAAAAAGAAACAAAAAAAAAGAACAAAAAAGAAAGGGATGAAGCGCGAAAAAAAAAAGACAAAAGAAAAAAAGGAAAGAATAGAAAGATATATAAATTTTTTTCTGGGTAAAGGGATCTCACCCTGGTTAATAAAATATATTAACCAAAAAAACATTTAAAAGTACAATGGAATGTGCTGAGTACCACATTAGACTCAAGCAACCGCTTGAATTCACTACTGTCATTTATGATATGCCTATAAAGGAACAACTAGCTACGAAAAACTAGAGAACTATAAAAGAAATAACATGTACGACGTCCTAGACATCGCATATTACTTCCTCGACTTGCCTTGAAGCCTGAAAGTCAGAGCATCTTGGTAAATCTCCTCCATTGCCCAGGTAAATCAGCACTGGGCACATAATCAGTAGAAATAATCGGACTCGTAGTCTCCAGAAGATGACCCAGTAAGTATACATGATCTCTGGCTCTAAAACCCATATCCCATCACTGTCAGAGACAACCACATTACCCACCTTAGAAAATGGATTACCCTTCTTATACCCTCAACACCGGAACTGGTTTACCATTATCTCCACAAGCGTTGCTGTCCCATCCATAATAGAGCTTTTCTCAAGCTTATCAATTTTTCTCGACAAGGGGGGTACTTGGTTTACCAACCTCCCAATAGACTCATCAACCATCCGGGTTCACTATCACCTCCATAACTTGACCACTTTGCTCCCCTTTGCCGACAACCCAACCTCGGGTCCATTTCAGAATTGGTCCACTCCATCCACTAAGCGCACCAAATGGATTCTTAGTGACGATATCAACTTAAATCATCATGATAACTTATAGATTTTTGCACATCACTTTTCGCTTAAAAATGATAACCGATCACCCTAGCATTGTTGTTATTAGTTTACCATTACCTTTGAAGGACGACGCTCCATCAGAACCCACTTTCTTTTTCGAAACTGGCTGCGCAAGCGATATTCAATGTGACCCTAGTTTCGAAAAACGAACACCATCAAGTAACCTTCTCATGAGTACCTTGCTTACCTTTCTTTCTGTTATTGAGCAGTTACGAAACCATCATTAACAAACTTAGTAGACTTGAATATAGGTGCCAACAACCTTTAGGACAGTCACTCATTGAATGACCAAAAGTCGTACAATTATCACAACCGAGGTGGCTTCCATTCGTACTCAATCCGAACGCTTCTCAATAGTCGAACCAGAACCATCAAGCAATGGTATCTCAACAGTGAGGCTGTCCGAAGCACCGCATCCGACCTGTACTTCAATCATGCATCTCGCAAAACTACTACGACCCCATGATTCCCTTACAATTTGGCCTTGTAAAAGCATCTAACCTTTTGGGCGTGCCAATCAGTGTAGCAAGAAGACTGAGGCCATCATCAGAAAACATAGCAAGGGGAACATCATGGAACTTGACCCACAGGGATGTTAGTCAAATCCTCTTTAAGTATATTTGTGTCAAAGTCCATGGTTTAAGAATAAATAGGAACATTTCTGATCAACCAAGGGACCGTTTTCAAGCACATCATCAACACCTTTTTTCGAAAGTGAACTTAAGAGAAAGAACCCCTTTGCATTCATCATTACTTGTTATGCACACCAAACTTTGCCCCAAGCATGCGGTACATAGTAGTCAACAACAGGAAACGCAAGGCGTTGCCCAAGGAAGTACCATATAGAGTGTTCTCAAACCCCTCGTATTCACCTCCTTCCACTACTTTCATTGGAACTGAGAGGTCGACATCATTCTTCTTTTTGCTACATTCCAACCTACGGAAGTTTGATGCGTTTTTCTGAGGTTCATTAGATGTAGCACCCGTAAGTAACTGACTTCACTCCAATACCAGTGGCAGTATCAACCTTGGGAGGCATTTGGACCAGAAGTTGTACTCTTATTCATATCCTCATTAGTACTTTGAGACACGGGAACACCCATCACCCATCTGGAGTATTAGCATCATGATTAGTATCTTTAGGCACTGCATTAGCAACACCCTCACCATCCTTGGACATAGTACCTTGTGAAACCGGCTTCACAAGATTAGCATCAATTGCACTATCAACCACACTAGCTACATCATCATTCGTACTACTCTCAGTATTAGAAACCTTTTTACCATTCTTGTTACGTGCAACTAGACCATCAACATCCACATGAGGCATTGCAACAGCCTCATTAGTCGTAGGTATACTCGTACTCATGCTCCTTTGATCGGCCAAAGTAACATGAACTCCAGAAGTTCCACCTTGTATACCAGAATTGTCACTTCTACTTGTACCAGCCTTCTTCTTCACGTTAGGACTCAAAAACCCCTTATTCATCTCTCAATACCAGTAAAACAACTCCAAGAACACTATAATAACCAGCAGCACCATGCAATAACGAATTCAAAAGGTAAAACCCTAATCTTAATGATTAGGGTTTTAATCGTGAAAAACCAAACTCTCTAACCAGCAGCCATATTTAATCCATTAAAAGGTAGTATGATCGAGATAATAAAGGATTATAAAGGGATAACCGACCCAATAGAATCGACCAGAAAAACCTTAAGCCGGTTAGGAATTAAAAACGATTAAAAACCCTAAGACAAAGTCGATCTAAAAAACAACCTTAGATCATGTAAACCAAGCTTTAATCCAATGAGATAGTATTGATAGAAGTGTAGAATCAATAATATGAACAGCAAGGTTTAATGAATTAAGGAGATGGAACAGATTAGGATGATCGTTTGTGTTTTTAGGGTCGCCTTTTTTCACCAGAGAATTTTTTAGAAAGAATAAAAATGAATAATAATAAAAAAAAAAAAACAAACATGGACTTATGTTTCCCCATTTAATCTTAGGTTAATCCCCGTCATTAGATTAAACTAAATGGATGGTGGAGATTTGTCCCTTGAAATGCACTAAAATTAGAGTATGCAAAATAAAGTGCCTCATAGTATAACTATATTCGAGCAGGTGGATTTTTGGTCTTAGAGAAATTTTTATCGAACATCATAGGTATCTTATAATAGTCTTGTTGGTGATGGTCGGATGTTGGTGATGGTCTGATGTATCGAACATCATAGGTATCTTATAATAGTCTTGTTGGTGATGGTCTGATGTGGAATAATATTAGCGGGCAGTGTACCCGATCGCATGTACGCTATCCTCGGTGAGTCCGAGTCGAACACAAAGAATGAATTTATTGGTTAAATTAATGATAAAATAAAACTAATCTATACTACTTATAAAGCATATAAGACCCTCTCTTCTATTTATGATTTTAAGATTTCCTAAATTAGATTTTAAGTAAATATTACATATAAAACATAATGTACAACTATGTAAAGCACAATTCATTTTAAGCAAATATTGCTATTACATACGATTAATACAATATTTAATTCATTCATTCACCAAAATATACAACCATTTAATCACAATGTACAATCTAATCAAGCTATTAAGCCAAGTCGTCCGCCTATTTTTCTGATCTCCTTTCCTTCTATTAATCATATTTTTGGCTTTGACCCATTCAAGCAGAAAAATGGGGTTGATGGTGTTGGCTAAACAAACACTAAAAATAAACCAAACTACTATAAAAATATTACTCGCTTAAAATTTAATTTCAGGGTATCCGCCGCCGCAACGCGCGGGTATCCTGCTAGTTTCTAATAAAGCAATTAACAATGGAGATTTGTTTTAGATTCAAATGATCATAGTTTTTAGTATTAAATAAATAACAAAGAATTTGAGTAAAGATGAAATCAATAAAACATAAAAAGTGCTCATCTAGTTATTCATCTATTTATACTAAAGGGTAACGACATGATCTTATAGTGTAATGCTTAATTAGTTCCTTGATTAGTGACTCTTATTTAGTATAAGTCCAAAATTGGCCCTTGTAACCTATACATATGCCCTATAACTTTCTAACTCGACTATAGAAGATGTTCTCTAGCTATAGCTCATTCATTAAGTTCGCCAACTAACCTATGTTACTTTCTTGTGATGATAGTAAACTGACAACACTTAACTACTTTGTAAACGTAAATTTACCTTCTTTAACTTAAATCTTATAGTCTACTAGTTTTAACAAGGGTATGTTAATTGTAATACACTAGCCACGAATTAGTATTGGCCATACCTTCGTGAATCAAGTAATCAATATTCGGTTTTATTACTTATTTGACGTATGTGGAATTGTCTAGGTATCTTAGTACGTAGTTACTTATTTGACGTATGTGGAATTGTCTAGGTATCTTAGTACGTAGTTACTTATTACTAGTACATGTAACCACTTAATTTTAAAATTGAAAGTAACACTACTTGGCCATATTATTCACTTTCTGAATAAGCACAACAACAACATAGCCGATCCTGCCACTGCGGGGTTTCTCCACTCTCTCTCAAAAATTGCATATATAACAGGACCACTCTTTGTTAGCATTTAAAATTAAGGGAGAATCGCATATATATCTTTCCAAAAGCTTAAAATTCCATATGTATCCAACATAAACTTAAAATTGCATATATATCCTTCTAAAAGCTCAAAAATTGCATATATATCCAACTTAGACTACTAATTGCATATATATCATTTTTAAACTTTCGTAATTACATATATATCCTTTCTAAACTTTCGTAATTGCAAATATATCCTTTCTAAACTTTCGTATTTGCACATATATCCTTTCTAAACCTTTAAGATGTCATATATATTAAAATAATTATTTAATTTAATTTTAAACGCTAAATTGTGATAACTATAATCTTAAAGATAACAACAACAAGGGTACAATATCACGAGTTTCAAAATGAACTAGATGAACAAAAACACTATAACAAGATAATATTTAACCTATAAAAAGTCACTTTATCTCATATATAATACGACTACATGGAACAAACTCATCATATTGATGCTTTCCAAGACAGTCTTTATACACATTCAAACCGCCGATTTTACAGAGAATGCAACATCTACGGCACAGTAGATTTCATTTTTGGCAATTCGACTGTTGTTATTCAAAGCTGTAAATATACTACCCAGGAGACCATTGATGGGCCAGAAAAACATGATCACAGCACAAGGCAAGTTTGCTCAACTAATCAAAACACTGGTTCATATTCCAAAACTGCACTACTAGGCCATATCGCGGGACTCGTAACGCATGTCCAAACTTTGGGGCCGCCTTGGAAGAACTATCAACTACCAAGTTATTGTTAACAACAGATGGGAAGCTCATTGATCCAGAGGATGGATGCCATGGTTGGCACATCAGCTCCCCGACACAATATTTTTACGCAAATTGGTTAATTATTGTCCCAGGTGCGGTGACAAAGATAGAGTCATCCTTGGAAGACTGAAATTTATACGAGCAAGGAAGCGAGTAATTTCACCTGATCACACGCCTTTTATTCCAAGGGGTCAAGTGGGTTAAAGAATATCCGGCTGCTTACAAATCTATTCTATGAATAAGTGATAACACGTACTCTCAAACCATTACTTTTCCCCCAAGCTGGAACTAATTTATCATATTCATTCTGGTAAGAGCATGACATCTCTTGTACTTTTTACAATGGGATGCAACACGTCAAAACAAAAAATATATATACTATATACGAAAGGTGGATTTTTGCGTAAATTTTATCATCACAGATCAACTTGTATCACCCGATGTTAGATTTTTTTTTTTTTTTTTTTTTTTTTTTTTTTTTTTTTTTTTTTTTTTTTTTTTTTTTGTACAAAACAGCAAATAATCTTTCATCCATAAAACAGATTACGATCGAAAGTGAGAAACTATACTCCGCACAAGGAAATGAAACTGATAACATATACAATCTAAAGCAATTAAGCAAACCAGCAAAAGTTTCTATTAGTACACTTATCTTTTACTCAGTTAATATAACAACAATCATATATCAAACAACTTAATGTCCAAATACAGCGACATCTTTTCCATCAAAGCCCTTTTTATTGTGAGACTTTGAAGATCTTCTACATCTGGAATTTTGATCTTCAACCAGCAGCTTAATTGATAATTCTCGGATTCAATTACACCTTGACATGTTGGACAAAGGATTGAGTTACCATCAAAATCATGGTTAGTCGAGTCGAGCCAGTAATCAGCGCCAATTTGTTATTTCTCTCGGTTTGGACTAACGTGAGGATACCATATCAGTTCAGATGACTCAACTACATTTTGTCAAATTTTATGACAAGTAGCTAGGTAAGATTTGTGTGCATAAAGTTGTCTTATTATTAGTTACGCCAGATTTCATATGATGAAAATTTATGGCCTTTTAAGTCTTAATTAAACTGGCGTTCCGGCTTCACATGTTCTCAAGACTGCTTCACATCACTGTTACTCTTCAACCATATGCTGTAGAGAAAAGCTTCCCAACGAGATGCACAAAAGGAGTCATCAATGGTCTCCAAACACCTTTTCTAGCAGCCACTATGCTTATATCTCACATCATCATGTTGCGAGATCTCCTTAAATTTATGCTCAGATTAATTATAAGAAAGAAGTACTTCATATATAGTATAGTGAAACTTTCTTTCTTTATAATCTGATGAGAAATCAAGGAGATTGATCGCTAAACTTGATGATACAAGATACAAGTATATGTAGTTTGCGACTGCTAATCTATGTGTTTGAGAAGCAGTGATGCCTCCTACTGTGCATTTCATCGTGAAACATTTCCCTATAGCATGAAGTTGAAGAGCAACAAGGATGCTAAGCAATCATAGGAGCGAGACTGAATCAACGCAAGGTTTATCAAGACTCAAAAAAACAACCGCGCTCAAATTTAAATCAAACATTTGATGTTCACCAAATGTTAATGCGCGCAAATTTAAATCAAACTTTTTAACGTTGAAATCAGACTAATTTAAATATAGTTTGGTTTAGAAATCATTCCACATAAAATTTAAGTAAGAAAATAAAAGAAATGAATGTAATAAAAATTTTGATCCAACATAAACATTTGAGAGTGATATGCAAATGTTGGATGCTTGAAAAAAAAAGTTTGCTACATCCACATAAATTTTACAAAAACAAATCCACACAAGCAGGTGTCAATATGTGATTGGTGTATTTTGATACACTTTCTCCCCTTCTCTTTCATCACACCAATCACATGTTGACACCTCCTTTGTGTGGATTCGTTTTTGTAAAATGTATGTGGATTTAGCAATCCTATGTGTAAAATGTATGTGGATTTAGCAATCCTATGAAACAAATGCATATGTGGGTTTATATAGAAGAAATATGAGCATAGACATTAATGCCCAAAACATGTTTTTCATTGTCTTAGCCTTTAATTCACAAGATTGTAATATGATATGTTTTTTTTACCATTGATCTTATCCTTTTAGTCATGAATATCACGTTTTTCTTTAGCAAAAAGCAAGAGATACCGGATAATAAATTTGTAACAGACCCTTTTTTTTTTATTAAAAAAACAAAAAAAAAAAAAAAAAAAAAAAATCATTATAGTTTGAGATTTTATGTGTATATTTTCACTGAAAGAAACATAATTATTACTAATTAATTTTATTATTTTATTTCAAGAAGAGTCTTGTAGATCGCTTGCATACATTCTTTTTAAAAGTACAAATGACAACTTTTTGTTTGAATGATACTTTCTAATATCATGTTATATTATGTTATGTTACGTTATATCACATCATATCACATACCATATTACTCAATATTATATGGGGATAGCACCAAGGTCCCGAGCCTGAAGAGCGTATTTACCAAAACAAATAGTATTACCTCGATAAGATATTCCCTTCATTCTTCCTCATAGCTACATCAATACGACATTTTGAGGAATAGAACATCAAATTTTATGCCTGATTAACACAATATATCATTTACACTCAGTTATATATTATTGTAAATGTAAGATTTTAGTAGCCATTTTCGCGACTAAAACTAGATTCAAGAACACACTTATACACACATAAAAATTTGCAACAATATCAAATAATAGATGTCGAAGGTGATGGATTAGGAAGGTTAACAAGTTTACAATTTTAATTTGACATCATATTTGGGGTTTCATGCATGAAAATAGCATTTTGGTCTATCTAAGTTGGCTAAGATTTTCCCATATTATATTATCATTTTTAAATGGTAAATCTTATAAAAAGGCTAGGTAGCAGGATGTTAAAGAAAAACTAGAACATTATTTGATGACTCATTAATTTATGACTCATAATTTGTTATTATTTATGTTATAGATTTTGGAATAAATATTTAGTCTCTTTATAAGAGCATTAGCAAAGGTAACGTGTATCTCGGCGTTAAGGCCCCCTTAACGTGCGTTATAGCGCGTTAGCCGTTGCATGTGTTCGAGTTAAGGCCGCGTTAACGCGGCTCGTTAAGCCACTAACGTGGCGTTAAGGTGAGAAATGTTTAAAAAAAAATTGACACTTTTGGCCCGTCATGATTGAAAGGTGTGTGTTCTTGTGTGTGTTTTAACTGGGTGTGTGTGTGTTTAGTGTGTGTACAGGTTTACACGATGGAGAAGATGATGCAAGTTCCAATTTGCAGTTTAGTCCCTGTGGTATGTAGTGGTTACAGTTTAGTCCCTATAGTTATAAAAGCAGTTTTTTTTTTTCGTAATATATATATATATTTTTCGTTGTAACTTCTTTTTTTTTTTGCGCGCATTGTAATATATTTTAAAAATAAATGTTATACTTTTTAATAAATGAAGTATTAGTTTTAGTTTAGGGTTGAATTTGAAAATATTTGAAAAGTTGAGTTAAGGTGAGTTAAGCTTGAGTTATTGTTGTGGGTGTTTTTTTT
>LBNU01003676.1:60415-71259 GCA_014162995.1 Artemisia annua | reverse complement strand
TTGTTGTTGTTGTTGTTTTGGGGTTTTGAGGTTTAATGTCAGTTAAACCCTAACTGAACTGAACTCTGTGAAAATGTGAAATGATGATGAGAATCAGATGAATGGGTCGGACCATTTAACGGGTCGGGTCCAATAAAAAGGTTTTAGACAATAATAAACTACAATTATTCGCGCATAGCGACGACGGTTTATCGAAACATCAATTTGTGTGTGCAATATATATGGGTCCAGAGAGTAAAGTTAATGCGGTTAATGGTTTAAATTGTAATTAAGTAGTTAAATATTTAATAAATATTGACTTTTATAAGTAAAAGTATTTCGATCTAACAAAATTACTCGTCTTTTGAATTTTAAGCAAATATATATTTTTTTTTATTTATAGTATAGATATGAATATACGAGAATAATTTACCTTAAGGGTAATTTAGACAAAACCTCATCTAACAAGATTGCTTATTGTGGGCAAGAGATTCATACAAGCTCTCCATGGGAATACTTTTACTTTCTTAGGAACATTAGCCAACCAGATTTCCTTCAAACACTTTCTTTGGTGTTGTGATTGTGATTCTCGGAGACATTCGAAACTTTGAGTTGCAATCCAATACGCAGATTTGCAATTGAATGTTCCATTCGGAGAAGCATCCCAGTAACGAGAGGCACACTCAGCGGGATTGATGTGTACACATGATATCCTGTCTGCAATTTGGCAGAAAATACTTGTAACAATAGTCTACGGTTCCACCCTTCTGTATTGGGATCCAAAAGATCATTAACAACATGCAAATCATGATTTTGAGTGTGGTTGTATAACGTTCTATAACCCTCAAGCCAATAGTCTTCTCATATCCTTACTTGCTTACCATTACCAACATTCCATCTTTACCCTTTACGAATGATGTCGTCACTCGTCCGGAACATAAGCTACGCCAAATAAAACTAAGCTTGTGGGCGATCCTTGCATTTAAGAAACAACTCCTTGGAAAATACCTTGCTTTAAGAATTCTTGCAGGGAGTGACTCTTCCATTGTGATTAGTCTCCAACATTGCTTTGCGAGGAGAGCCTTGTTAAGGCCATTCATATAACGAAAGTCCATGGGGAGTATAAAATTTTATGACTAAAATTTGAAACCTTTTCTTTTTTTGGATGATACCAAAGAATTGAAATATATTCATTGCTTTTAAGTATTTTAAAAAGTTATAAAAAGTTTTGGCTGTATTAACTTGTTTTTAATCTTCCAAGTTTTTATTTTCTGGATAGTTACAAAAAAGAGTTTACAAAATTTTTTGGGTTCATTAACAGTTTTTATAAATAATTTTCATTTCATAACATTTTAAAAGTTTTGGTTTAATTTAAATAGATTTAAAAACATTTAAAAGTTTCATTAACAGTTTGCCCTCTTCCCTCCAAGTACCAACTTATAGTGTAGTTTCTAAAAGAGAAATGATAGATGAACCTAAAAATAGACCTAATAATGGACCTAAAGACATTTGGCATCATCCTGATGGCTGCAGACAGGGACCCACTTATTTTACAAGCCATCAAGACCATGCCACATGTTATTAGGTCCATTTTTAGGTCCATCTATCATTTCTCTTTCTAAAATTTATCAAAGTGTGCTCTTTCGTCCAAAAATTTCTGGCTCCGCCCCTGATTCCATCCTCATGTGCCTTGATCGGTAAAAGCTCGAAACTTTTTATGAGCAACTTTTCTACCCCTGCTTGTAATCTAGTAATTAAAAGATAGTAGGAACCTTTAGTCAAAAGTTTCAAATAAATTTGATCATGAAATTTTCTTTAGAGTAGCGACTTTGAAAGTACTACAATATTTAAGATTAGCATTATTTACATTTCAAAAATAAAGTTGCTAGAAATTTTCTGCAAAATATGTAACCATACGATATTACAATAATCTACTAATAACAACAAACTTCAAACACCACCTACAAGAGATTATCCTGATGAAACCACATATTGCAATTCTAACAAGACATGGGAGAAAAATCTAACGGTTTCTTTAAATGCATAAATCACAAACTTGTGTTACAATCATAAGCTTTCTCACAAGAAGATGCCCAGGTGACAAACTCAAAAAAAGGGGCCAACGTGAAAATTAGACAATTAGATTTTGTAAACAGGAGTGATGCCTAAAAGATGGAAGCATTTTCGCATTACTACTGCAGTTGCTTCACATAACAATAATCTGCTTGTCTCCTCTGGAGACCCAACAACCTGCACAAAATTTTCATATAAGTGAAATAAGTTTCAACAGAGTATTGTTGCGGTCTACTTAAAAGGAAAAAGAGTTGTACAACGTACACTTTAGCCATTCTACAGTTTTAATACATTAAAATACAGAACGATGGCTTATGTCCGTTTGGGTCATTTTGTAACAAAAATAAGATATTTGTATCATTTATAACTTATAGATGGAAATGTACAATTTTGGGGTTTCAAAATGACACAACTACGACGCACAACCATCTTTACAAAACAAAAAGTATAATTGTCTACAACGGAACCAAAATAAGACCTATAAGGGCTTTAAAAACTCAAGATAGTAAAGAAATAACATATGCATGATATATTAATTTACCTGACACACCGAGTAAAAACTGGTAAACTTCTCAGATAATTCGTACAAGTATTCGCACAAGACATTTGGTAAGAGATTTGTGCACGCCTCTTCGACAACCTGAAAAACAAGAGGGTTTGACCAAATTAACTCATAAGATTAAAGCATTGAAGAAATAACTAAAAAGTGAATGTGTTTAAAGCCACATAAAGTGTGTATTCTCAAGATAAAAGATTAACATCTTATGATGATAAAAAAAAATGGTCCTATTCTTTCTTCAGTAATGTGATTTAAGAACATTAGATGTGTTTATATAAATTCAGTTTTTATCTGAACCTGTTTGACCCATCAGAGATAACATGACCAAAATTGATTCTTCTTTGAGAGATTGTCATACCTCAGCAAACTGGAGCAAATGTAATCCTAGCTTGCGCTCTTCATCTTTTTCCAATACCAGTTGTCCCTCCTGTCACAAACAATTAGATTCATTCATAAAGTCGGTATTCAATTTTATAACCTGAAATAAGAATGCAATACAAATGGGGAGAGTAAGGTTACAATAAAATCTTACCTTCTTCAATGCCTCAATGTCTTTACCAGATTTCCTAATAATTGAACAAATCCTTGCATGTGCGTAAAGAAGATATACAGCAGTATTTCCCTATGTATCAACGAACATCAAATTCAGATTACAAAGAATATGGAGAATGAGAAAGAAATGTGAAAAATATTGAATATAGGATTGCACAATGCAACTAGTTAAGCAGATGTGAAATATAAATAGGAGAACAACATTGCACGTACCTTATCATTAAGCATCTGATCGAAATTGAATGTGTAATTCGTCAATCTGTTGTTCTTCAGATCTGCATATCTGTTAAAAGCACATGCATACAATCAATACACGAGCATGTTACATTAATAAATAAATACAATAACAAATGAACAGTTTTACAGTCACATTCAAATATGTTTCAACTTTATATACATAATTGCATATTTAGTTTTATTTGTCAATCAAAAAATAAACAAAAACAAGGTTCAGTTTTAGTGTACTCTACAGTAATTCTTATCTTCAAAAATGCAAAAATTTCAATTTAAGCAAGTTCAACCAAAATTGAACTGCAGATATATATCGACTTAATTTGTAAGAAGCTGCAAACCTTTTAAATTAAAGTACTACTATGTTGACCTAAAAGTAGTGAATCTATGGAGCCATTTTTTATAGTTAAATTGGTATGAACTGGTAACAAAAATAGAAATTGTTTAACCATGCCATATATTTGAGAGAAAAAACCAGATATAAGGAGATTCATTAAAAACATAAGTATAATTTGTTGTTAACAGCATGAATAAAATAACCATCGTAATACGCATGTGAGGCATTAGCATCTTACTTGACAGCACCGTATCCAACTGCTTCAGCAGTCTGCTCAAGCTCTTCTGCAGTCCACTCAGCAGCCTTACCTGGTAAAAGTTGAAATATAAACTTTAACACAATTTATATAAGAAAATAATAAATTTTGTTACTGTACTTTACAACATCATTATTTTATAAAAACCTAAAAATATTTTTTCGAGTTTGATGAGTAAATACCTCGCTCCACTAGAGCTGCTTTACAACGAATTTTAGCTTCATCAAGCAAATCAACCAACTTAACAACTTCAGTACTACGAGTTCGGAATCTTTTTCCGTCATCACCAAGAACAAGACCAAATCCTACATGACTTGTTCTTGGGTATTGTCCCTCTTCAGCTGGGAGCCACCCTGCACGTTTAGCAGCCTGAAAAAAAGCAGGATTAATACTTTAAACAAAAAAATATCCAATTCGCCACTTGGGATATATTATGTTGTGTGAAAGTGGACTTACGGTGAAGAACATGTCAAAGTGCTCTCGCTGTCCTACATCAGTGACATAAATTATCCACTCAGCTTTTTCCTCATTAAGACGATACCTGCATATGCAGGTAAATGGTTAAAGAAAAAAATATCTTGAGCAAAACCAGGTACAAAGAAATACTTGCTAAAAAATACGACGAACCATAATGCAGCAAGGTCAGTTGAAGCATAGTTGAAGCCTCCATCACTTTTTACCACAATAAGAGGTATCTTTTTTCCTTCAATGAATATAACCTGTGCGCCCTCACTTTCTTCAATTAAATTTTTTTGTCTCAGCAGATCAAGTGTCTGAGGGATAAAGGGGTTGTAAAAACTTTCACCCTGAAACCAACAAATTTGCATTATATTTGGGTTCCAATGAAAAAGAGGATAAATTTCAATTTATATAAATTCGTTAAAATTTTCTAGCAAAATTTGTGACTGATTGTTGCGGCTGTAAAGAAACAACTAAGGTGTCACACGAACATAGTACCTTTTCTTCCAAGCGGACTCCCAAACGCTGATATACTTTTTCGTAACCATTTCGACTTATCTCACAGATTTGTGCCCATGCCTTTCGGTACCTTTCGTCGCCACCCTATTATTAAAATTCCTTATTTTACATAAGAACAAATAAAGAGATGGATAAGTTGTGTGGGCCACAGAGTGGTTATTCACCTGAAGGCTAACAACCGCCTGTTGGGCTCTCGCTTTGAACTCAGCATCACCATCAAATCTCTGCTTTGACGCCTTATAAAATGTCTATCAAAGTAATAATCGAGTCAAGATAACATCAATTAATTATGTCTATTCATAGAGAATAAAGAATAAAAACTAACCTAGAAGAAACAGGACACATTACAAAATTACACCTCAGAATGCATCTTGTTTTAAAATTAATTCTCAATAAAATATTGAACAGGCATTAAAACTACTACTTAGCCTCATGTAGTTGCAACTATCAGAATTTGACTGAGTATACCAAAAATATTTGACTTCTAGCAGATGCTTAGTATACACCTCTATCATGTTACAAGAAAATATTTTCTAAAATTTTCAAAACCATCAATGATTTCCGCAGCGCAAAAATGAGGAGCTTGTTGGAACTTCTAGAATAGAATCTTTGTCATTTGGGAAATATTAGTGTATCTATATACCAATAAGATCCTACAGAATCTACCAATGGTATAACTTCAATATAAAATTACTAACCTCAAGTTCTCCAATATCTTGATCATTAACTTTCCCATCAGGAAACCTTTCAAACAGGAACTCGATCAACATTCCAAACTGCAAAACAAAAGTTTTACAATATTTATTCACACGAAGAAAAAGGAAAGAAGAACGAACATATAAGACTACATATCACATACTTCCTACAATGTTGATATTGCTAGTTCAACACAAGATGTACTAATTATTTTGATTTGTGAAAACCACATGTCATAGCTATCAGCATAAAAAGATTTGTAAATTCACACAGGAAGATCAATTTCATGTACCTGAGTACCCCAATCCCCAACATGGTTTCTGCGAAGCACTTCCACATTAGAATACTCAAGCATACGTGCTAACGTGTCCCCAATGATTGTCGATCGCAAATGACCAACATGCATTTCCTTTGCTATATTGGGTGAAGAAAAATCAACTATTGCCCTTTTCACAGGAAGCCTTGGTGCCCATGTGTCTATACCATATGTTAGCATTCTTTGGATGCTCTGCAGGGATGAAATCGACAACATTATATATGAAGGACAAAAAAAAACAACTGAATTGGATATTAAAACGAGAGATAGGACAGATACCTGAGCTATCCATTGCCTTGATAATATAACATTGATAAAGCCAGGACCAGCTACGGAACATGATTCTATCATGTCAGTTGGCGGAAGATTTTCCATGATTGCCTACATATTTGAAAGATCACATGGAAGCATACAAACGTGTTATTATAATCCAACATACACTAAACATTCAGCATTCACGAGGAAAAAAAAACACGATATTACCTTTCCAACAGGTTGTGGACCTTTGAATGTGACACCCTCCTTGCCTTTTATTTTAGACCATAAACTCATGGCGTTGTTGCTATTACCAAATGCAAATGTCAACATTAGTAAACGAAGACTCTAAAGAACAACATGCAATACATATGAATATATGATGATGCAGCCAAAAGTGCCAAAATTATATAGTATCTAACAAACTATCAAGAGTAAAAAAAATACATAATAAAAATTATAAATCATGCACAAGTATGTGGAAGCGCATATACCATTGGTAATCACCAGCTTCTTTTCTGGCGCATGGAGCAATTATAGGCGCCACTTCTGCCTCATCGGGTACAGTAATTCTCAGTGATTCCTCAAACACCCTTGATATTTGTTCTTTAAGGCTTCCTATATTCTCTTCCTGTATTACAAAACCATAGCATCATCCCAACAGTGTAAATTAATAAGATACGACGTACATAACCTGAAGTTCTGAATTTTATGCTTCGGTATATATATATATTTTAGCAGGTGTTAACGCAAAACTAGTTTCAACAAACAAATAAGACTTACAGGAGCAGCTGCCATGACTGATCTGGAATGTACCCACTTAACGGGAAAGTTTCTTCTAGATGCTTGTTTCAGTATATCTGTCTAGTTTTGCAGTAACAAAAATGTAAGAACTTCACATTTCAGTAACGCCAATATACCAATCAAAGAATTTGACTTCGTTTACCAACAAAATAATTAAGCATACGAAAATCGACAAAACCATTTCCGAATATGCATACATGTATGTAGGAAATACCTATAAACTTATTATACACGCATAAACTATACTACCCAGACACTATGTTCGCTTTTGAGTTGTGACACGTGTTATCTACCTAGTATTAAATACCTAAATACGCTTACCACAGACTAAGTCCGCATGTGCCCAAGACTGTTCTATTGACTTGTTTTCGTAAAAAACATATATGAACCTGTATGCACACACAACACCAACATGGGGATACAATAAAGCTCCTAATCACGCTGCTTTAAGCAACATGTTCAGAATTCCAACCTATTTCCCTCCGCTTTTCGGGTCACAATAGAAATGAAAAGCAATCAACAAGTACAGATCCCAATTTCCTTAGCAACTTCACGCTGCTTTAAGCAACATGTTCAGAATTCCAGCCTATTTCACCAACATTAAGTTGAAGACTCCAACAACAATAACTCGAGTGGCGTTTTCGCATTTCACCAACATTAAGTTAGAACAGTTTTAAGTATTTAGACATAGACACACAGCTAACAATCAGAATCTAAATAAACAGTTTCTAATAACCGGTTCACAAATAGCGTAATCAAGCTACTTATCTAAAATTAAAAATTTTAATTTCACCGGTCAAATCCTAAACCACAAATAACTATCAAAAACTCAAATTTCGCAATAAACAATTCAAATATTACTAGACGCAAAAATCGTAAACTATCCGAAAACCTAACTACATTTATTCTTCATTCTAAGCACAAACAATTCATCACATTACTATCACATTATCTATACTTCTATACTACTATATAATGCATTTGGGACTATTCTATAATTAGAAAGGCTTAAAATTCAGACTTTTTTCTTGCTTATTATGGAAAGATTTCAAAATTAATTTGTTAGGAAGCAAGTTGGTTAGAAAGTTTGTTAGGAAGCTGTTGGTTGTTCAAACTAAAATTATTTGGCTTAACCATCTCTAATATTTCTACTTACAAAGCATGAAGCTCGACAATTAAACATGTAACCAAATAACGCAAAATATAAACACACGGTACCCGCCGCCGCATTGCGCGGGTACCGTTCTAGTACATAATTATTAGCTTAACTTACTACTATTATCTATATATTGCATACTCGTTCACCTTTACATCATTTTACACTTTATAATTACATCTACAGCTACGTTACCAAAGGCTCCTAGATACAGTAACTCTATACCTAAACCGTAGATAAAATAATTTGAAAACCTAGCTTCATACAGTACTAGTATTACTAAACGCTAGATATTAAGAGCACAATGTTATAAAATTATTGATTAGTTAAATAATAATAATGATAAGAAATAGTTAGAGCTTACAATTGCGTGACGGCGATAACGGATGATGAAGGAGGAAAGGAGAGATAAATGATTTTTCTATTAAATACATTTTTAGGGTTTTTATTAAAGGGTTTTGACTCCTACTTTTTTAACATGCTACTACTATTGGTAATGTTGCGTCAATGGTCCTTTGAGTATTTTTATTTTGATGGTTTTGGTCCTTTAGATTTTTATTTTATTATTATTTTTATTTTTATTTTTTTGGTTTTGTTATGTTTGTTATGAGATGTTGCGGATAAAGGCTGAGCAAAACAGATTGAAAACCGAATCGATCATTTCTGCGTTGGTTCTATATGTTTCTGATTTTTTATTTTGGTTCGATCTGACTCGAGCCAAAACAAAGAAAAACACGCCTAAACCATATAAATCGAACAGAACCGAACGGACCAACACAAAATCGAATCAAAGTGAGTCACTTCAGTTCGGTTCTCGGTGCCTCCACGATTGGCATCCCTTGTTGATGAAAAGAGAACGAATAGATAAATTGCTTTGTGTGTCTTTTGTGAGTATTTATAAGAGATAAGCGTTATTCACCATGGACGGAGCCGGGGGGTTCTCGTGGAAGCTCGGACACCCCATAAATTTTTTCAATGTAGTGTTAATTTTTGAAAAAACATCGATTTTTCCTAAAGTTATCAATTTTTCCATAGTTAATTACGGAGTATTTTAGTAATAAAAAATCTATTTAGTCAAGTCTACAGCACTGCTAACAAAACTCTCAATAAGAAACGTTATAAGTAAAACATTGGAACTTCAATTTAAACAACAATCTTATTAATGGTATCTCAGATAATGACAATTGAGATGTAAACGTAAACTCAAATTGAGATACATACATTAAGATCAAATAAGCAAAGTGATTAAGTAATAGTATACCTGATAGTTTCTTATCCTTGTTCTATAATGATAGAATAAATATACAAGAATCTTACAATAAGCCTCATTTTCTAGCATCTACAAGTCATTTCCACACATCCAAAAAACAATCACCTCGGAACCAAACAAAGTACACAGAAATTCTATCCGGTTATGATCCCTGCTAAAACATCCGTCTTACCCCGTGCAAAAATTGTGTAAACCAGTCGAATAGCATCCAGCCATGTATCCAGATATTCCCATGAGTCCGCAATCTGATGTACAAATCAATCAAATTATCTGTTATTCAAAGTTTTCCAAATAGATTGACATGAATATTGATAATAGCCCATGTCCACTTTAAATTTTCAAGAGAAAAGATGAAACATACCAAGAATGTCTGTCCGTGAATCGTATCGATGCAGATAGACGGACCAGGAGGTAAAGTCAGATCTGCACATGGCGAAACAGAGACTATATCTTGGATATCAATTTTAATGGCTGGTCTGCCATTGCTTGTTTTATCTCCAGGTAACATGTGTCGTTGCTCATCATTGTGAATCTGTAAAAAAAAATTGCTAAGTCTCAGTACATCAAGCGACAAGCGTATACCAAGTGAAGTTAACTAAATACATGTCTCCACTTGGCTATTTTATGATGTGACGATGTGACATTCATAAAACGATCAGTATCGTTAACAAATTTATAATTACAATCCTACAAATTTTTGATTGGTCAAGCTTATACTACAGTTAAATAAGGATAGATAGTATCATAGTAGAATACAAAGGGACCATTCCATACATAAAGAATGCCTGGCAGTAACAATTTCTACCAACACTAGTGCTGTCACAGAATTTGTGCTTCACTTTCTCAGACTATACTTAAGTACTCTTTTTTGCCATTATTGCAGTATATTTATCTTCGAAAATTTGGTCATTTCACAAACTGTTAACAAATCAACCTTGCAATTACAAATAATGTGGTCTTTTAGTGAAATGTTAGCAACAATCCACATTTGAAGAGATTTTCTTCCTTGAAAGGTTATTCTCCTAAATAAACTATAGAGTAAATTACATGGTTGGTCCTTGTGGTTTGTCAAAAGTTGCAAGTTTCGTCCCTCTCTTTTTAAAGTTGCATGGGCAGTCCCTAAGTGTGTCAACAAATAACATCATTGGTCCCTTGGTTAAACTGATGTTAACTAGGTTAGTTAAAATTTACAGTTTAGCCCCCTTTGGTTAAATAGCGCTGCACCGTTAGTCCTTTCAATGTTTACACCGTTAGTCCTTTAACCACCACTCAACACCGCCACCACCCACCACCACTTAACACCACCACCTAACACCGCCACCACCACCACCCAACACCTCCACCACCTAACACCACCACCACCACTTAACACCACCACCACC
>LBNU01003676.1:44927-60273 GCA_014162995.1 Artemisia annua | reverse complement strand
ATATTTTTTTTAAATTTTATTTATTATAAATTAGAAAGGATAAACGATGCAAACGATCGTTAACCAAAGGGGCTGAAATTGTAAATTTTAACTAACTGGCGTTAAGGCAGTTTAACCAAGGGACCAATGGTGTTATTTGTTGGCACACTTAGGGACTGCCCATGCAACTTTAAAAAGAGAGGGACGAAACTTGCAACTTTTGACAAACCACAGGGACCAACCATGTAATTTACTCTAAACTATATACTGAGACTCTGTGTGTGGGAAACTGGAAGAGTGCATGCATACATAAAGGAACGATTGTGCATTATCAACTTTTTAAGGTACATATGACGAAATGAGCATACCTGTTGAAGGCCTTCATGGTTCAAAACAAATTGGGTGCGCTTCCAGTCACCATGCGGAGCAATTGGATTTCCAACTGGCGGTGCGGTTAGATATCCAACCTTTAGATAAGGTAGAGGCAGCTAAAATATAAAATAACAATCAGTAATGCAGTCAAAAGTATCCAGGTTGAAGTTAAAGAAAAGTAATTAAAAAAGAAGTAACTTTTTACATTTGTTATTTGTCATCTTATATTTTCCTCTTAACTACCCATTATTGTCACCAACAATAACGAAGCATGACAAAATTTACGACAAATGCTCCCTTATAAAATAAAACTATTATGAATTCAAAAATTAACTTAGTAAAAGCATTCTAACGAATTATCTGTAATAACATCGGTGTTCAAGGACACGGATTTTAATAGATAATTAAGTTTTGCAATAACAATAATTATAGATCTTTGTAACAATATTACAGAACTTATACTTAATCATGCATGCATATGATATAGATTGCGTACTCACCATGGATCGCACAAGCTTCAAGGCACTGGTGTATACCTATAATCATAAAACCTCAAGTTAAATTCATATCATGCAGTGATTAAAACATCTATAGCTGGCGAAAAGAAGAAACTTACATTTCTAAGAATATTTAAGAAACAAAAGACACATACCGAGTAATTTGGCCTCAGTGCATGAGCAGCAGCAATGTAGATAGCAGATTGACTGTATAATTCATTAGAGGAAACATCATGCCCTCCAGTTCTTGATGTATCTTCTGCTAATCCATACTACAGATGTAGAATCAACAACAATAAGTATACCTTCATATCCAAATTTGGAAACAACAATGTGTGGTGATTAGTAAACTAACCAAAACAGTGCCGAGATTGTAGATGGCCCTATGAAAATCAAACTGCAACTGTATTGCTGCACGAAACTGAAATACAAATATAAATGTGATTAAAAGATAATGTGTATTAACAATCTATAGCAGATGTAATAAAGTAAAATATTCCTGTACCTTACTGATTGCACTTTTTACTATTGTCTGTTTTTCTCGAGCAGGAACAATAGCACTTAATTCCTGGAAAAAGGTAAAAAAAAATATATATAAATACATCTGGTGCTTGGTAATGCTATTAAAATAAAAATGAAGATCACTATGTATCTTTTAATGTTGTGAAACTAGAAGCACCTGTAAAGCAAGACCCCAATTGTTGAGAGCCTGAAACATAAAATTTCATGAAATTATAACCAATACATAGGAAACGTACTATATCTTCAGAAATTAAATAAAAAGGATAATGAGCAAAGGATATTAAAAAATACCTGGGGACTGTTCCAATTTAGTTTAACAGCTTTTTCATAATTATTTGTTGCCTGCAATATCAAGTGAAAAAATGTAAGATTGCATACCTTTTCACAATATTTCAAAAATGTTTGTAGTAGAAGCACACCCACTGTTAGAATGTATAGCAGGTAAAATATCATGAGTTCATGGTCTAACCTGTTTCCACAGTTCTTCAGCTTCCTTTGTACGCCCACGCATTTTGGCTCGATCAGATATGGCAATAGCCCAGTTATAATAAGCCTGCAATTAGACAATGTGAATATACTGACATGTGACGAGAGCCAGATTTTATTAAGAGAAAAAATTAGGCAGCATGAAATTTGACATGTTGAGGAAATATTTTCATTTAAATTACTTTATCAAAGTGAAAATGTCATGCAACTGAAATTTAGATGCCAGATGTCAGTCTATACTCTATACGGATTGAGATACATACATCATGAAGTGTAGGGTTTAACCGTGTAGCCTCGTCGTACTTTTTGCAAGCCTCTTCAAGTAAAGCATCTTTGGATGGTGAACTAGTATCTGAGTTGACATTATCTGCACTTTCCTGGAGATGGAACGAAAGACAAGTAATGGTTATAATGTATTAATGTTGCATTAATAAGTATAGACACTCATGTTTCGTCAAAAGGAAGACACAAAATGTGGCTGCCATAATATCTTATTTACAGCGTTTTGTTATATTTTTATCACAATTACCCCATGTCTCACAAAAGCGTCCACATTAATCTTTTGAATGTCTACAGAAAAGATATATTCTACCAAACTCAAAGTGCCATGCTATTATTACGTAATGTTCATATTCCATATGGTGAACGCATAGTCTTCTTTTTCTCTCTCAAATGAAAACCTCTTTAGCGCCAAGCATGAAGGAATGGTAGACGTTTGGTAATTCAAACATAGTACGTAGTAATAGAAGTTTCATGGGAAAAACTGGTAATTACTTTAACAATAAAAAATATCTACAAAGCTAAAAGGTAATTATGCCAATTACTAGGTTAGTATTTCCTATATCGGACGTGGTTAAATTATATGGTATGAGTAACAATTTCTTATTATTAACCTTTATTTAACCATAATGAATCTTATGGTGTGGCCAGTAGTTAATAATTTGGAGGAAATAAAGCAAAGCCAGAAATTGGGCACTTAGAACACCTATTGATATATAACACAAGTTACCTGAAGAACCAGTGCCCAATTATAAAGTGCATCATAATCATCTGGATTTCTCTCTATTGCACTTGCATACCTGAAACAAAAATCGGCCGAGTTACGAAGAAGTATACATGCAAAAGTCCTATTTGTATGATCCCAAAGTAAACTTCTATGTCACAAACACACAGACAGACACAAAAGGGAGTGGTAGAAAGTGAACCTCTGTGACTAAGGGATCATTTTTCCTGACAGATATAACCATTTTCGGTTAGCTATGAATCTTACTAGAAACTGGTAAGTGGCATAACTTCAAAGCGGTTGGAGAAATAAGGTGAAAGATGGTTAAAATACAATAACAATTATTGAAGGATACTGCAGACCGTACAAAAGTGAGTATGAACATGTATGACTAGTGTCTTCCTTTCAGTTAAACTGAAACTTCCTATCAGACGGTACTATGTGCATTACAGCCTAGGATAACAGCAAATTAAGCTCAACCTACATTTTCATTTATGCTACAGTGTGATGTTACTGCAATAAGACTAAAGCATCTCAGTTGGGGTATATATAATGCTAAGATCCGGAATTGATCAAACTCTTATAAGGCATGTTTCATCCTAATAGATGTAGAACAGGAAAGCGGGAGTACGGAGTAGCATGGTCTTTCCTCGTCAATTGTCCTACATCTGGATTTAGTACCAGAAAGAACGTGATATACGTTCTACTTGTTTCAAAACTCAGAAGATTCAAATTCACAAGTTATATGAATGCTCTGTAATTTAAGATAGAAAACTTATATGCAGATTTTGGGATTGACTCATTTAAAAGTAGGATATGATCTAAGCATACTAGCATAGTATGATATATATGGATACCTTTTTGCTGCAAATGTCAGAATCCGTTGCCTTGACCGACCTTCCTCATCAGAACCAGTTATACTATTAATCAAGTCCATGGCAGCGCTATTTTTTTCTGTTTGTTGTTGTGTGTTCTCTTGGCTGAAGTTCAAACACATAAACAATAAGAGAATATCATAATACAGTAAAAAAATTACACTAACTACCAACTGCAGATAATGAACAGAAAACTGTGCCAATTTTACTTCAACAACAAAGATACAATCTAATTGTTTGATCCAGCCATCCAGGTAGCACAAAAAGTACGATAATACAAGTTGAAAAATGCCTTAGACTATCAGTTGTGTTCTGGACTGGCTAGGATATACGACTCAGGGCTGTTGTTTTGCCTCACCAAGACATTAGAAGAAGCAGCTTCCATATATCCAATAAAGCAATGACAACTACTACTACAAGCGTTCTCCACGACGCACACTACAAATGCTGAAGAGGAATTCATAAATATATAGATCTACTTGTTTACATGTTGGTGATAAAGAATAAATTATACTGAATAGTTGTGATGGGTATCCTGGTTCACTGAGTTTCTTTGGATAGTTTAGTTTCTGGAGAAGAGAGATTTGTTAGTGCTTAAATAATAGAGACTTTGAGGTCTTCTGACTCTGACTTCCAGAGTTGTATTTTAACCTCAATGCTAACTATAAAGTAGCTTAAAGATTTCAAAAAACAAGTAAGATAGTCCCTAAAATCACCTTTGCCTTGGCAGCATACCATTCTTTCTAAATTAATATTATTAACAGTCTCTAATTTTTTTCATCACTTGTGGTGCACCTACTAACACACTTCATATTACTAGAAGTTATATTCCGTACTTTACATGCATCAAATAACAATCCCCCAGGGATAGTCATTTGGTTCTGTAAAGTTCATATGCTTCCCAAAATTGGAGTAAAGTATATTCAGTACTTGCACTCTCTCCCTCATATTCGTCTCCTAACATCAGTTATAATATTTCATAACCAAAACTGATTACTTGACCATAGCATCGGACGGACACTAATTGAAAAACTTTACCATAATCCTAACTAACTACTAGAACAGTCCATGCTACTCAAGGTGACACACAATGCCATTCTCCATAAAATCGTAGCATTGTCTCACAGATAAAAAAAACAACAATTATGTCGGTGTCAGTAGTCTATTTTTCAATTTAATTAAGTTTCTACCGAACGTACAGATCCTAACAATATAGCACGATTCATTACAGGTAGAGAAGCAAAAGCATGTGTAGCTAAAACCACCTCTGCACCATCTCCGCCGCAACACACACAGTCTTTCATGAAGACAATCATATTCATACAGCCTTATAGTAATTGTACCACCCACTCACCCAGTGATAACAGGGCCCTAGCATGCACACCATAAGTTACAACCATCAAATAAACGCCAAAGTCCAAACCAGATCTTTTACTGATGAATTTCGCTAGTAATATCTCACACTAGTGATAACAGAGCCCTAGCATGCATATCCTAACAGAATCAACTAATCTATAATACAGTATTACAATCATCACCAATTTAGGTCTACTCTTTCAATTGATCTACTAACCTATAATACAAAATCAACTACTTATTACATCCATTCAATCCTCAACAAATAGCGTACTTTACCGTACAATCAATCTACTAATCTATAATACATTATCAGATACTTACATTCATCCGATCAACTAAGAATTAGGTATTGTACCGTTCAATTGATCTACTAACCTTCAGCTACTTACATTCATCCGATCAACAGTAAATAACATACTTTCCGTTCAATTGATCTACTAACCTTCAGCTACTTACATTCATTCAATCAACAGCAAATTAGGTATATTACCGTGCAACTGATCTACTAACCTATCTGTTGCAAAAATCGGCCTTAATCGGCAATTAATTGCTAGGCGGGGGTTAACCGCCTATTTTTACTAATCGGCCTTATTAATCGGTTTGGTCAAAAATCGGTCAAAATCAGGCATAAATCGGCCAAATCGGGCATAAATCGGCTAAGGATAGAAATCAGCCAAATTGGGCATAATCGGCCAAATCGGAAAAAAAATGGCTAAATCGGCCAAATCGAGCATATAGTTTCAAAATTTTATAATTTTATATATAAAAAATCCAATCCGATTAATCCCCGCCTAACCGATTAATCGCTAGGTGGTACCCGACAGCCTAGCTACAGCCTAGCGATTTTTGCAACGGGCTACAATACACAATCAGCTATGTACATTAATCCGATCAGCAACAGATAAGGTATACACAATCAGCTACGTACATCCACCGACAACAAACTACGCCACTTACTGTTCAATTACACTACAAACACGCACACCGCAACTTCTATCAACTAAATCATAATCAAATACTCAGTTTCATTCAATCAACAACAAATTACGTCACATTTCAAGTACTCTACCGACACCTCATTACAGCTCCAAATACTTACATTGACAAAGACATAATCGACTACTTACACTCATTCAATTAACACGTCTTTTACTATTCTAAGGCTCTTCTAACATCTCACACTTGTAACTAAATCAACTACTTAAAATCATTAAATCATCAGCAAATTAATTCTAATATCGATCTACTAACCTCTAACGCTAGCTAGTCGTAATTCTAATCTCAATCAACAACATATTAGGTCATAAACATTTCACCTCATCTCTATTCAGCAACAAATTAAGCTCGATTTATGACAAAATCGAACCTACAAGGAGTAGCAGTACCAGGCGCAAACTCTAACACTAGCCGTAAACAATTAACATCTATATAATAACATCTACTTATGATCATTCAATTCAGCAACAAACTAAACTCAAAATTAATCAAAATAAGCTCGATTTACAACGAAATCGAACCTACAAGGAGTAACAGTATCAGGCGCAACCTCTAACACTAGTCGTAAACAATTAACATCTATATAACATCTACTTATGATCATTCAATTCAGCAACAAATTAAACTCAAACTAATCAAAACAAAGCTCCGTTTACGACGAAATCAAACCTACAAGGAGTAGCAGTATCAGGCGCAACCTCTAACACTAGTCGTAAAAAATTAACATCTATATAACAACTACTTATGATCATTCAATTCAGCAACAAATTAAACTCAAATTAATCAAAATTAACTTGATTTACGACGAAATCGAACCTACAAGGAGTAGCAGTATCAGGCGCAACCTATAACACTAGTCGTAAACAATTAACATCTATATAACATCTACTTATGATCATTCAATTCAGCAACAAATTAAACTCAAAATTAATCAAAATAAGCTCGATTTACGACGAAATCGAAGAAATCGAACCTACGAGGAGTCGCGGTATCCGCCGCAGCTTCCGAGCCTTCATTTCCATCGCCATTTTTCAACTCATTCAAAAGCTCTCTCATCGTAAACGTCTTACTACCTTCCTCCTTCAATTCAGTCTTCCCTACATTCTCCGATCCAACATTTTGAACTTGTTTAAGTTGTTCTTCACCTTTTAGATCTAGATCTTCGTTAGGGTTTGGTGATGAATCACCGTTACCGTTATGAGTTGACTGGATCTCCTCTGGTGAGGATTTGATGTTGCCGTTAGTTTGTTCGGGTTGTTGGTTATCGGTTGTGGAGGACATTGTTGAGATCTAGTGAGAGTAGTTGTGAATGTTTTGGAGTTGTGAAGATGAAGTTATAGAAATGTGATGCTTTTCTTTTCGGTGTTGAGGTGAAGGTGTGGGATGGTCTAAAAATGGACATCGATGACTGAATTTAATAAAAATAAAAATAAAAATAAATTAACTAAAAAATGAAAAATGATAATTTAAAACTAATTTAGGAAATAATTTGCTTTTTAATTAGAGCATCACTGTAATAAACATCCACTGTTACACTATAATAAGTAAAAGGTGTATACATTAATACATCAATAAATTTTAGACTTTTTGATTTTATAAACTTACCTTCACTATAGTATAAACATTTACAAGTTCATAAAATGTCTTTTTTTAACAAATGCATTAAATGTATTGAATTTATAAACAGGTTCAAGAATTACGACATCTTCATGTCACATAGACATGAAATGAGTGTTGAAATAAACATAAACTTTTTTATGTTTTTTAGACCTTTTCATAAACCTACCATACTGGATGCCCTTAAATGGTAGTAGACTGAGGTATCATATTTTTTAATATTGAAATTAGCTTTAAAATTTGTTCTTTTATTTAAAATCATTATATGTTACAATAATTTAAAGTTACATTTTGATTTTTTTAACGTTGTACGAATAAATGTTATACGAAACATCTATTAGATGATTACATTATTGGCCCAAACACACAATCGGGTTTAGGCCAATGTAATCGTCTAACACTCCCCTGCAGTTCGAACGGGAGTCTTCCGGAAGGCCAAACTGGAATGAGTATTAAAAGCTGGTTATCCTTCCTAATTGTCTGAACGGAAGCATAATTATATTTGGCGGCACAGTTGTTTATTACTTGCGGCTTCCTCCTTTGTGTGACGGTTTTTTTTTTCGTCATGGCTTGCTTTACCTTTATGTAGAAGCGGCAATTTTGCGACCAACTATTTTTGAAAAACGACAATTATCTCCAACGTTAAAACAAAGAGTAATGATGAGACAAATTTTGTTGACTAATTGCTAAATCAACATAATATGGGATGTGTTATGACGGCTAGAGTTTTTATGTTTTAGGGTTTATTATTTGGATTAGATGAAAAGACTAATAAAACGAAAATATAAAGCGAAAAAAAAGGTAAATAAGTTGGGATCCCTCTGAATCATCAACAAGTAGCCGATGACCGGAGGATAACTATTTTGTGGTGGGTTGAACCTAAAGATCCGATACCATGTAAGTACCTAAAGCCCGGTTTGTGGGTGTAAGATATCAAATATAGTTTTATTGATTGAATGACTTCCCAATTACATAAGGTAGCATGTCTATTTATAATATAACATAACTTTGACAATAAGCTAACATAAACCCTAAACCTAATGGACCTCAAACTCACAATCGGATTTGGGCCAATAATGTAATCGTCTAACAACATCTAACCAAAATATCAGAATCATAATTATGTACTGGGATAAATTCTCGTTGCTATGCACGGGTACTCATAAGTAGCGCGCATTAATCCCTTTAAAAATATGCTCATACGGAGCCTTTTGCTTTATCCAAACAAAACTCGTCTCTCGAACCCATCCACACTCTATAGGATCTTTAAGTGGGAAAATACCACTCGGGAAACCTAGCTCGACTAAGAACTCTTTGGAAATAGCGATGACACTCCTCAGCTCCATACATGATCTCGGATTCTCGGCCCCAACTCTATTTTCTGCCATTTTGGCTACAATTTTTGTCAACCGTATTATGATCATATGAATGAATTCGAGTTAACATGCATTGGATTTTATAGACCAAAAGGATTGATGGGTTGGGGCTTCCGGGCTTGGCTTGTGAGGTAGCAACTCAATGGATTAAATATTGAAATGCTTCACTATCTTCTTTTGGTAACATATTATGTTCAACATCAATCTCGGTAACCCTTTTTTATTTTATTTTTTTCTCCAAATATTTTTTTTCAAGAAGCAAAAACTATACATACATTCAACAACTGAAAATTACAGAAAACTTCAGAATCTATTTCAACCTTTCTCAATGCAAACAATATTTGTTATAAGTTATTTTAGGCCTAATTCTAAAGCAAGTGTGTATTAAATTTGAAGGTATTTTTACGAGCATCCACTTCGAAATGTGTTTATTCATCACATTTCCTCTTAAATATCGATTATATGTTTTAACTTTTAATGGTCACAGACTCATACGCTTTAGCATGGTTTGATAAATCCTTAATTCCTTATAGTTTATGTAGTTGTAGCTTTGAAATCTAGTCACTATGCATAACCTTTGGACACAAAAATAATCCCATTATTCCTGTCTAAAAATCATTAATCACAATATAAACACATGACCTTTGTCTTAAAGCTTAATGTAAATTATCCTTTCCTTTTTAACTGTCATGTTATTTTTTCTCTTGTTATCAAATTTCTTAATCTTCACCATCGCAGTCCTTACCTATATTTGCATACAGTATGATCCATATCAGAATCAAGCCTACTAAATCGCACAATCTAGCCTGATCTTACACAAACATAAACTTGTTGTATCAAAAGAAAGACGACAACTTCATCATATCATCAAAAAGTTCCAATATAGATCTTATATAAATCATATGATCCTAGGTCACGCAATTATATTAGTCGATATTGATTATAATAACAAATATCAGAAGTCCGGAAACATATAAATACAAAGTCAAGAAATAGAAACACACTTATAATGCAACATGGATCAAATGATTTCAATCATTCAAATTTGATTTACTTCGCTTGCTCAAGGTACTTTTTCTTCTCTTCGTCACTCATAAACGCCGTAATAGGAAAAGACTTTCCTACCCCAATCGGGACCTTGAAGTAAATTTTCGAGCTATTTTCATTCTCCATACTCATCTCGACAATAGGCACCCACATCATCAACTGTTTACTTTTAACCCCGGTCATTTTCTTCATCTTACATTTTTCAATATAAGCTGTCACCTCAGTAGCATAACTAACACGCGTATTAGTCCCTTCAAAAAAATGCTCATAGGGAGCCTTTTGTTTCATCCAAACAAAACCTGTTTCTCGAACCCTACCACACTCCACAAGGTCTTTTAGTGGGAGGACGCCTCTAGGAAAACCGAGCTCGTCTAAAAGCTCAACCGAATGGCGATGACACTCTTCGGCTCCATACACGATTTCGGCCCCATCTCTATTTTCTGCCATTTTATTTTGTACAAGTTGTGTGATATGAATTGTAGTAATGTAATTTGAATGAGTGTGACGGTGTGAGTGCATGAGCATTGGGTTTTATAGACTAAAAAATATACTAGTGGGCAGGGGTTGGGGTTTAATGTAGTTTGGTTGGAATGGTTCACCTAATTGAGGTACGGTTCGTGGGTGGTGAGCCACCTACATTTGCGTTTTGTGACTCATGGTATTTTGTACGTATCACTTTCTTTGGGTTTGGTTTTTTTGTTTGACTAATATTTTGGCTCACATTTATCTTCAAAAAATAAACAATAAAAAGTTTACTTCTTGCAAAAATAGGGTTGGTACTAGAAAACATTGACCGGTTCACGCAACTTTACAAAAAAGACAGTATGTGAAAAACAATATTAAGATGGTCACAACTAGCTTAAAAGAGTGTCCGACCGCTTTAAAAGACATGACATTCGAAATACAAAAACGTCTTCAAACATAGGTGCTTTGTTAATCTAATTTATACAGGTTTTAACCAAAATGATGGTTAAAAAAACGAAAGAAAAAATATGGGTTACATAATTTTTTTTTTTTTTTTTTTGAGCGAAGGGTCATATAAAACCGGTTAATTAACGTTTTGCTACTTTATCACTTGTCTAACATGTTACTTTGTTAGTGTAACAATAATTACGTGTTTTCAATTACCGATTAAACGCCCTATGCATATGGGTATCATTAATTGTTTATCAGTATGTATTTTATTATGATGCAAGTTTTTAAAAGAAACAAGTATACTATCTTGACTCTTGAGATGACATTTCATCAAAATGGTTTAGAAGAATTAAAGAAGGAAAAGTAAAACTCAAATAAAAATTGGGCTTTTTGGGTAATGAGTTTTAATTTCCTTCAAGGGTCCAAGTCCAGCTAATACATATCCTTAATTTCTAGATGACATGTCTTATTCTTACACATAAAAATGCGACGCCCTTAACTCCTTAAGCCCCAAATAATAAGGCTAGATCAATTTCTTCATATCTCAGCGTAAAGCCATAGTGGAAGTCACAGTCAAGGAGTAGCAAGGTATTCTAACTAGGATAATGATACGTGGGGTAAACGGATGGGTTTTTCCTGTTTAGGATACACGGGAAGGGCGAACCTTTTTGACTCAGATGTACACGGTCTAACCAAGTTAAGCTGGTTAGGCCTTATGAAAAGAGTAAAGACCACCACTTTTCTCTTTATTAAAGAAGATCACCAGACCTCTTATCAAGTAGTGATCCAGTTTTTGTAATAATCCTATGTAGGATGTTTTGAATACTTGAATATCCTTTGGACGATGTTTAAAAACTGTTGAACCAAAAAGATTTAGCCGAGTTCACTTATTTTAGCCAATTGAGCCCTTAGCAACAAAGTATAGGCTGATCAGCGTCGTTTAGTTTCCATAGTTTGTTTTGTACCCTTCCTACGACAACAAGCCGGCAAAGCAAACCACAGTTGCCGTTGGCCAAAATTTTACAATATAGAAATTTACCTTGATAGGACTAAGGAAAGATAGGGGTTAAGTCACATCTATTGAGAATGCATCACTGTAGAAGTGCTTATATAGATGATAGGACAATGACATTAATTTGATAATAACTTAACATTGACATTATTAATTCTGTTNCTGCCATGTTCATATCTAATTGGTAATTGTAGTATGATAAAGATCTAAACTTTATTCGCCTCGAGATACTTTATACAAGGGTAAAATATCTGCTGAAACAAAATCGACACTCTTTTACTAATTCACAAGCACTCAAACATGTGATATACTAATACAAGTAATTTTTCAAAAATATCCTTAGAACTCCCACCAGTTTGGATGGTCTGGAACGAGACTGCCGCTTTGGTCTTCAGCGTCTATAATTCTGCCATCGTCTTGAGCATATGAAGTGTTATCCTTAAAAGGATCGACTATTTGATGGTTATAGTTTTCTGAAAGAAGTGTTGAATTGTTTGTCATTGACAAGGATATCATACCACTAAGTTCTTTGTTACTGCTCTTGTTGGTGAAGTCGTGTCTTGTAGTTATGTTTCCTTGCTGTTTTTTCGCAAGTTCTCTTAGCATCTGTAACTGTTGATTAAATAGCATGGTACCTCAGAGTTAGCATAACTAGTTGTAATTTCGGCCCGTTTAAAAAATTTATATGAAATAAGCTACACAAAGACTGCTTGTTTAAAACAGATTATATCGCTCACAAATAATGACATAAACAGTATGAATAACCAATCCAAACACACTCAAAACCGTTTTTCTTGTTGTAAAACTTAATAAGAATATAAGTTGTTCTTATAAGTAATCCCAAACACCCCCTTATATTGTTATAACTTAATTTATGATGTCCTATTATCACAATAATTATATATTTAAACAATAAACCCTTACAAAAGAATTTCAAAAACTACCATTTTGAACCATCTCAAGAGAACTCGACCCGCCCATTTTACAACTATTATGATACCTGGTTAAGGAGCGCCTGATTTTCTTCTTTTAAAGACTCAGATTTAGATGCTAGAGTGTCATAGCTTTGCTGCAAGTTGTTATACTCTAGCTCAGTCTGCCTCGACTTTGATCGAGCTCTTCTATTCTGGAACCATATTGCCACCTGGTGAGGATGAAGCCCGAGCTTGTTTGCAACTTGTTGCTTCATCCTTAACTCAGGCCTTGACTGTGTCTCAAACACGTACTCAAGGAACCGGATTTGTTCATCACTGAATCTTCTCCTTCCCTCATTCTTGTTTTTAGTCGTTCCTATAGCCAACATTATAGATGTGTTAGGTTTTATTATATCGAAATTGAAAAAAACTTTACTTATATATAGAGTGGAAATACTTATGCTTATAAGCACAGGTGTACGTACCACTTTGAAGTTGACATCATTCTTACCATCTTTTCCACTTCAACAAGATAATGACCCTTACTGAATTGTATATAGAAACTGTTATAAGACAAATTGCCCGTTACGTTACTAACCATCAAATAGGACGCCACATTGCCGTTATGTATTACATAGAATGGATATATTAGCACAGTGTATAACACACACTATATAGAAAGATTTTTTTTTTTTAATATTATCCGGTGATTCCTTAAAGTTACAAATAACCGGCTGGTGCGGTTAACTTTTTGTCAGGTCTAGCAAAAAACTAAAATATGAAAGATGGGCAAAATTTAAAAGTTCAAGAGAATGGAGCGAAATAACTAATGATCTTTGCTTGATCAAATTTGTGACAATGATACTGCCGAGTCACATCATTTATCTGATAAATGAGAAAAAATATCAATTTGGAGCCCAAATGAATATGTCTAGGCCGCACAGTTGAGGCAAACGACCACAGGTTGTTTATCTAAACGTGCAACCCGCCAGGAACATTTTATTAGTTTTTGATCACATATACTATCAGACTTGGGTCAACTAACTTAATCCATCTAATACTTGCAACTCCTGAAGACATTTTTTTACAGTTCGCTAGCTTGACATGCTTCTCTTATATGCTCAATAATACGTATCAAATTCAACTCGTTTTCATCTAAGCTATATTTCTAATTACACCGCTTCAACCTATTAGTATGTCCCAAACCGATTCATTACCTATACAGGGTTAAAATATCATTTCAAGCTCCGTGGAACTTTTTTAAGATGCATTTTTAAGTTTTTAACACATGTTTTCGGTACTTAAGTAACATTTTTACGTTCATTATAACATTGGGAATCATATGGGCTCACAAGAACTAACATCATATCATCTAGTGTAACATACTAGTAATTATTGTGCAATAAAATTCTAAGATATAGATAGATGTGTATATAATGGACAAAAAAGGTGGCATATGGTCTAGTGAGATGGAGACTGGTGTGACATAGATATCATCATATTGGTCACGTACTCACATATATCGCTAAATTGAGATGTTAGGTTTACGGAGACTTAAGTTTATCCTTTTGTTGTTTGCCATATGACAACGTTTTCATGTTGATAACGTCTTGATGGTTGTCTATCATTGTGTGGTTGATTCATCTGAACCAAATTTTGTGACAACAACAAAAAGTAATATGATTAGAAACAATATCAATAAGGTCGGAGTATGTGGATGAACCGTGAATGTTTGCAAAGTGACTATTATTAGTTATTACGTTTAAAAATGTATATCATTGTCTCAATATCATTTGATCCATTCAGTTACATTAAGAAATCTTCTTACAATTTTTTTTGTAAGATTTGTTTATTTTTTGTCGTAAAAAATGTAAAAAAAGTTAATCAAATTTACCAAGCATACAGTACAATTAATGATTACATTTTTAACACCCGAAAAAATTTAGCCTAATTTGTTTTTTCTGAATTTTCATAGTTTCATTAAAGTCTAGTGAATGAGCATTTTTGTTAATGTTTCATAGTTTTGCTGTAGACTGTAGTACTTACCAAAGTCGAAACATTTCATATATGCATGTCATTGAGGGTTTTTGTAATCCAACGTCTCTTTTCATCCGATGATTATTTTTGTTAAGTTTTTGAACGCAATTTTTGTGTTGCTGTCAAACATAGTTCTAACTTTCTAAGTTCGAGGAGATTTCGTATGAGTATGGCAGTAATGCCAATTATGTAAATGGGCCTAGTGGGGTATGTACTTACTGGGTTAGGTTACATACTTACATGATAGCTCAAGACAAAAAAAAAAAAAAAAAAAAAAAAAAAAAAAAAAAAAAAAAAAAAAAAAAAAAACCCCAATTTTAAAAAAAAAAAAAAAAAAAA
>LBNU01003676.1:27129-44394 GCA_014162995.1 Artemisia annua | reverse complement strand
AAAACAAAAAAAAAAAAAAAAAAAAAAAAAAAATGTAGTATCAATCAAACTATATAAAAAAGCCACAAAATCAAAATAACCGGTCTATCCATTCCCTTATTACTGTTCCATCAAAATAACTTCTTACATCTACTGATCCTCCTAGTCACTCAAAATAAAATCAAAATAAAATCATAAAATCAAACCTACACACACATGCACACTAACTTTTAATCACTATGTAGTCGTGCTTTTGTTATCGCCATGGATCTGTAATCGCCGTGGTTTCGTGATCGTCCTGGTTTCGTAATCGCCGTGGTTTTGTAATCGTCGCCGTGGATCTGTAATCAGCGTCGTACATTACTGTTCCGATCATCAAGTCAATGTTAGTTAATCGTTTATTAATGTGTTTTGTGGTGTACAATTAGATAACGATTATTATTATGTGTTTTGTGATGGTTAAGTAGTTAGAGATATAACAATTTGGTCCGGATTAGTTGAATGTTAGTTAATCGTTTATTAATATGCTTTGGTCGAATTGTATGTACGTATCTGGAACTGAAGGTGTTATATTCTGTTGATTATTTGAGTTGTTAACTGTTACGTGTATCGGTTATATGTACAAGTATTTGCTAGTTGATTGTTGTAGAAGTGTTGTTTGTGAATGAATCCAGGTGATATGTACAAGTATTTGTTAATCGTTATCAAATCATGAAATCGCTCGTTTGTTCAATTATTGATAAAAGAATTTTTGATAGAATCAGCTTTAATAGTTATTTAGATTTTTTAGTTAGTGTTAGGATGTTTAAGAGTAAATGAACAAAATAGTCATAGTGAAAATGACTCAAGTAAAATAATTGTGTTCCTTTTTTTTTTTGTAATCGAGCAACATGAGAGCCTGTTGTTGTAGACGATTTGTTTGTGTAGCATGTTTAGAATATGTTGCTACTAGTGAGTCAGAAATAACTTGCTCATATTTTCATAGTATTTTTCTACTAAATGCATTCTTAGCTCGACAAGGACTAGGTGTTTCATTAGATCTTTAAGTTTTGCAAATCATTTGTATTGCATATTAACTTTTTTTTTTTTTTTTTTTTTTTTTTTTTTTTTTTAATTCTCGGTTCCGACTCGACATTGCGAGCCGATTAATCCCAGGGCAACTACCCTTTTGGATAGCCCGGAGTCATCGCAGGTGAACCTCCGTGGCCACATGGGGATTAATTTTCTCCCCAAGATTTGAACTTGGGACTTTTAAGGACTTTAACCACTTATGAGACCAAATCCAAACCACTGGGTCACCCCATGTGGTTATAACTTTATGGTATTTTATAAACAATTATTACTTGTTTAGGTAAATCAATATAATGGACAAAAGTTGGATCAACGCACACATAACAAGCATCGCTTTTAGAAAAGGAGTTGAGTCTTTTATTAATTTCGTTTGTGCTAGAGATATAAGAGGATCAATTATATGTCCATGCCTTAGATGTTGTAATGATGAATTATTGAAGGTAGACGAGGTTTATGAGCACTTATTGCGTTATGGTTTTTTATCGGGGTACACAATTTGGACTCTTCATGGGGAGCTTGCTACTCCCCCAACATCTCAGTCTACTAGCGTTCATGAAACTTCGTTTGTTAAAGACAACATGATAGGATTGGTTCGGGATGCCTTTAGTTTAAGTTCTTTTCCTTTGAATCATGAAAACACAGAGGAAGCAGGGCTTGATGGAGAAGTAGATGAATCTGCCGAAACAAGTGATCACAATGTCGAGGATATTCCTTATAAACAATTGCTAGAACAGTGTGACAAAGAATTGTATCCCTGCTACAAGTTTTCTAGTTTGTCTTTTACTTTACGCTTATATCACATTAAATGTATCGGTGACATATCCAACAAGACTTTTGGTATGTTGCTAGAGCTTTTACGAGATGCATTTCCTCACATCACATCATTACTATCATCTGTTAACCAAACCAAAAAATTAACTAATGATTTGGGGCTTGGATACAAGAAAATCCATGCATGTCCTAATGATTGCATGCTACATTGGGATAAGAGCGAAGGTGAACAATCATGTCATACTTGCAAAGCTTATCGATATAGAAATAATGTTGGTGATCAATCCAGTGAAAGTTCAAAATCACACAAGTCAAAAAGCCAGCAAAAGTCTTACGTTCTTTTCTTTAATTCCGAGACTGAAAAAGCTATAGATGTGTCAGAAAACTGCGAAGGACATGAGGTGGCATGACACGGGTCAAACAAAAGATGGGAAGTTAAGGCACCCGACAGATGGTTTTCCTTGGAAGGTGTTTAATGATCGATATGAACAATTTGCCTCAGATCCTCGTAGTATAAGGCTTGGGCTTGTTAGTGACGGATGTAATCCGTTTCGTACGATGAATACAACACATAGTACCTGGCCAGTGCTATTGATTTCCTATAATTTACCTCCGTGGATATGCATGAAGCAACAATCTTTTATTCTTTCAGCGATTATTGAAGGGGAAAAAGGTCTGGGCAATAATATAAACGTTTATCTACAACCTATAATTAAAGAACTTAATCTTTTATGGGAAGGGGTTGATGCTTATGATGCTTTCTCGAAAAAAGGGTTCAAGTTAAGAGCTTCTTTTTTGTGGGTTGTAAATGATTTTCCTGCCTATGCTAACTTATCAGGTTGGAGCACTAAGGGACGTGTGGCTTGCCCCACTTGCACGAAGTCAACTCGCTCAATGTGGTTAAAGCATGGAAAGAAATTTTGCTACTTGGGACATCGTAGATGGCTAGAGGAAATCATCTTTATCAATTTCAAAGGATGAATTTGATGGCACGATTGAGAAAGATGGTCCTCCCACCATAATATCGGGGTCTGATATTTTGAAACAATTAAGAGGTTCAAGATTCAAATATGGAAAGTCAACTAAATTGAATAACAAAGGACAAGAGATGACGTTGCTTGTTCAACAAGTAATCCTCTTCATGTAACAAGTGACGATTCGAGTGCATTTGATAATTTAGAGAGTTTCATAGAAGAAGATATTGATGGTGATAACCAAGTGCGGAAAAAGAGGAGTATTTTTTTTTATTCGCCATATTGGGAGTTTAATCTTATTAAGCATAACTTAGATGTGATGCATATCGAAAAAAATGTTTGTGATAATTTGATCGGGACTTTATTAGATTTTGATGGAAAGACTAAAAAGTAAAGACAACGAAAATGCTTGCAAGGATCTCATGGAAATAGGAATAAGGCATGATCTCCACCTTATAAACTGTCCTAACAAAAAGTCATATGTACCCTTAGCATGTTACACTATGTCTAATGTGGAGAAGTGAACTTTTTACAAGTCTTAAAAGATCTAAAAGTTCATGATGGTTATGCTTCAAATATTTAACAATGTTTTCACACTTTTAATTGTAAGCATCTTTTTGCAATTTTGCCATACTTTTAAGTGTCGACATTCAAATAGTGTTTCCACACTTTTGAACATAGACATTTGGATAATATTTCAACACTTATATGTATAGCAAAATTTGTCACACTCATTATTACCACACATGAGCAAGTGCGGAATTTATAATTTTACACATTTTTAACCGTGGCCAATTGGCCTATAAAATGTGGTTTTTTTTTTTTTTTTTTTTTTTTTTTTTTTTTTTTTTTTTTTTNGAACCGAAAATCGAATTCAAATTGGATTAAAAAAACGAGCAGAAGACCAAATTTGAATTCGGTTCGGTTTTCAGGTTAAATCGAAAACTCAAATTACATAATTTTTTTTCATTCAATTATATATATTTTTAGCAACAAAAAAAACATCCATGCTTAAAAAAAATGTTATATTTATGTTAGAAATGAGTTTTTTTATTTTTTTTTATTATTATTTTTTTTAATACAAATGTATAAAATATATTGATCTTTATGTGAATTCGGTTTCTTTTCAGTTTGATTTTCATTTTGCCAAAACCATATCTAAAATGAAAACCATAGTTAATTCGATTCGGTTCGGTACAGTTTGGTTTCGGAAAACTAGATCCGGCTACAAATTCGATTCGATTCGATTTTTGATTCTGGTGAATATTACCTGATTTGTGAACACCTATGTTTCATATATCATGTTTCATTGTTTTGTACTTTTGTCTGCTTTAAAATTTAACTTGTGCTGTTAATTATTGGGTTGTTCTTTTTACCCAATTAGAAGTTAGAATAGATAATACTACCTATTATGCAAGGTGATGAGCTAGTTAGAACAGATTGACTTGTGCTATATAAAATTTTGTTGCCATTCTTAATACTCAGTTTATTAGTTAGAACAAATTAATATTTTAATTTTAATTTCAAATTTATTTTAATATTAAATTTAATTAATTTAACTGTTTCGTTCACTTATCAGTATCTTTCATATTCTTTAGAATAATGTTCATTAAACCTTAAACAACATTAGTATCAGTTTCTAACTTATTTACAAAGTAATCCCACCTTCATCGTTATCAACAACAGACTGGGACGTCTCCGTTAACAATTTTGCTCAATTTTTTTATTCTCTGTGCTTTACATAACATTTTTTTTGTGCATGTTTAATTCATACATGCAATATGAATAGATTAAATGTAGTATAAGAATGAGAGGTGATTTGCACACTTATTTTTTGATTTGCATGCACTACTATACAAGCTGATGAAGAAGGATATGAATATAGTACAACTGTGTAAAACATAAAATGATGTGCCACAGTAAGAAAGAAAGCGTGTAAATCTATTTAAAAAAAAAAAAAAAAAAAAACCATCATGATAAACATAACAGGGACACCTTTTGTATGTCAAAAAATGGGAGTTATGTTCGGATTCAAGTTTTCATCCTCCGGTCTCATTTCAAACTAAAGGAAAGATAAACAAAATGCTATGTTAGAGGGATGAGCATTTCGACCCGAATTCTGGTACCGAATCAGAACCGTACCGGTACCGGTTCCCATTACAAGGTATGGTACCGATACTACAAAATTAGGGTGGAAACAATTCAGTACTTTCAAAAATGGTACGGGGTGTAAATTGGAAATCCCAGTTTTGATACCGGAATACAAAATGATTTATTTTTTGAATAATTTTTGAAATCCAAACAATCCTATTAGTCTCTCTCATGCATACTTCACTGGAAAAAGATGACTACAAATGCAAATACAAAGTTGGAGAAAAAAAAGACTCCTAAATAGTTTGTGGCAACAGTTGACCCTTTACAAACCCTTTCTAAATCGTAACATATTATCAATCAATAAAATCATCAATTTTACATCCATAAACTAACCCGGTCATCATCAATCATATTTCAATAATTATAATTATTTATTGTTAATAAGTTATGTTTATTGATAATGATCTGTATCTTGGTTAAATACAAACGTAATTATGTACCTGACATTATTCACTCACAATATTTATTTAATGAGTTATGCTTATTGCTAGTTAATCTTGTTGTCTAAGATGAGTATATATCTTCGCCTTTGGTTTGTTTGATTTGGTTTTAAAAAGGGATAATACTTTTAAAAAGCATCATACTTATCTAAAAATACTATTCTGAGTAGCTAGCAACAAAATAAATAAATAAATAAATAAATAAATAAACTTTTTTGAGTACTAATGTTGACACTTTTGTCTTTATGTGAGTAGTTTGACCATTTTACCTTTTTAAATTACATAAATGATCCATCTGAATTTGCGAAATTGCAGCAACTGTCCATAGGGTAAATTACATAAATGGTCCCTTAAAAAAATGCAGAATTTTTTTCCTTTTTTTTTTCATTTTTTTTTCGAAAATTTTTTCCGAAATTTTTTCTCCAATTTTTTTTGAACTTTCAAATTCTTTTTTTCAGAATTTTTTTTGTTGAAAAACCTTTTTTCTGAAATATTTTTTTAGAATTTTTTTTCTTCACATGTAAAAAAGAATTTTCAGAATTTTTTTCGTCACATGTGAAATCGTATAAAATCGGATGAATAAAAGTGGACGGAAACTTTAGAAAACGGACGGAAACATATAAAATCGGATAAAAACGCATAAAAACGGGCGATAACGTATATTAAAATGTATATAAAAACGTAACGGGTCAAAACCATAAGCTGATGTAGCAGAAGTTGTGTCTTCTTTATTAACTATGTGCATTAAGTCAACACTAACCAAAGTCATTATTAATACAATTCATAACAATGTTGACAATTAAAAGTCAAACTTAACCAAATTCATAACCAGCTGTATAAACATAAGGTAAACTCAGCTATTATAAAGACCAAATTCATAACCAACTAGGAGACTCAATTACTACCATTTTCAATATAGGAAAACATGAAACATTCCATTAAAGAGAATCTAAAGTTATTACATAGAACATCATTGTTTGATCAAGGTTGTTACACTAACAAGTACTTACATTTCCACAAAATACTTCATAATACCGCAACCATAATACATAAAAGCTAAACGGTTAACCAAGTGCATAAACAATCAAGAGCAATATCCAACTGAGCACCAGGTAAATCTTCCACTTCCACACATTGCCTTGAGCAATTTGTAATCTTGCCTCAAGCTCATTTCTCCTCCTCAAATGGCATGGTATGATCATTCTTGAACGATCATACATTTACGGATCATTCCATCATACATAAAAGCTAAACAATTAACCAAGCGCATAACAATCAAGAGCAATATCTAACTGAGCACCAGGTAAATCTTCCACTTTCACACATCGCCTTGAGCAGCTTGTAATCTTGCCTCAAGCTCATTTCTCCCCCTCAAACGGCCTGATATGATCATTCTTGAACGATCATAAATTTNATCATACATAAAAGCTAAACAATTAACCAAGCGCATAACAATCAAGAGCAATATCTAACTGAGCACCAGGTAAATCTTCCACTTTCACACATCGCCTTGAGCAGCTTGTAATCTTGCCTCAAGCTCATTTCTCCCCCTCAAACGGCCTGATATGATCATTCTTGAACGATCATAAATTTCCAGATCATACCATCCTATGAACTGACAAAAAGACCCCTAATCATGAAAATGACAAGTTATTAAACAATCATCATTGTTACTATGTATTTTGCTAATAACAAAAACACAAAAAAAATCCTAATACACACTTACTTGATCAGGAAAACCATAGAATGGACGTCGTGGGTTGATCACTATCCTCGATGTGCGAAGTATTGCTTTCTTACTACACCAGCAATGGACATTTTTTTATAGCTTTAAGGTTTTGGAGAAGAAAGGTTTTGGGGAAAGTTTAAGGATGATAAGTGAGGATGAAAATTGTAGTAGAGAGGAATATAAGGAAATGGAAACACTGTTCAATGGCTTTAAATAGTATGCTATAGTAAAAGATGATTCCGCCCTCACCTATAATCAGTTGACCGAGGGATAACAGGTCAACTGATTATAGGTGAGGGCGGAATCATCTTTTACTATAGCATANAACCCCTGGTGGGTTTTGTTTTTTTTTTGTTTTTTTTTTTTTTTTTTTTAACAAGTTTAAGTACGAACAGTCTCTTTTACTCTTAAAAATATTTATGTTTTTGCGGACCCTAAGTGCCAGTGGATGTTATTTCCTTTCTGATATGGACATTTGTTTGAATTTCAAAGGTGTTGAAGAACACCAACAACAATGTATTTTTAGAATTATATAGGAGTTTGTATTCATTTATGTTTATGATATTACTTGTAGAAAAATTTTGATATTTTTACCAAACTTTATAGATGAAAATATATTTATATAATCGTTTGTGTTGGATGGCTTAAAAGGTTGTGTTGGAATTTTAACTAATGTGGTACAAATTTGTAGAATATATATTTTATTGCAAGTCAATCTTTTTTATCAGCTTTTATCTTAATCTTTTGATCCCACAATTGTCTTTCAGAAATCAGAACCAATGGTCAAATGTGTTTTCTGGCATTATTTCAAAAGCAATGACATGGGAAAGGCTTTTGCTGGCAGTTGCATGAAAGGGGAAAAAAAAAGTGACTGAATATATAATGTTGTTTATAAAAATATGTAATTGCAAAACAGAAATAAGAAAATGGATACAGGAAGGTGAAAATTTCACTTGAAATTGAATGCTGGAAATCGAAAATGAAGATTTGTAGATTGCGGATGACTGTTTAAAGATGAGACTAAATAAAAAAGGAATTAATCATAAAATGAGTTGAAAAAATGTAAAGTAATGGAGATGATATGGTGGTATCAAAAATGAAAGAAGAAAGAAATTGTAGTTTGATTGGTAAATGTCTAAAATACTCTCATGTGCAAGGCAAATGAGAACTTTAATGGAGAGATCTAGAGGTCGTTAGAGAAGGGACTAACGTCGGATAATGTTTGGCATTTAGGGACCCAAGGTGCATTTCTTTGGCCAAGGGTTGAACCTCTTCGGTCAACGCAAACCACAAGGACTAATAGTGTAATTTACTCATTTTTTTTAAAAATTTAATTTCATGTGTAATGATTAAGAACTTTAACGAAAAAGGTTGAAAGAATAGTAAACAAAATATAAAAGGACAAAATGACAAATATTGATACAAAGCCACAGTCTACTCGTTTTCCGAAAAGTTGTTTGAAAACTTCCATGATATCTCACTGTTTACTTTACTGCCTTCAAGTAAAGGGAATGTCTAACCAATGCCCTAAGGGCATTGGATAAGAGGGTAAGGACCCACATAAAAAACACTCAAGGACAAAGAAAAAGGACAACCAAAAATATTTTTTTTGTTAAAAAGTGACAGGACCCACATAAAAAACCACAAAAAAACAAATCTTATCCAATGCCCTTAGGGCATTGGTTAGACATAAAGATGGGAAGTGATATGTACGTCACTAAAAGTGGTGTGCACACCACTAAATTACACTGATGAAGCACACAATACAACATTCAGATGCAGGATTAGTGGTGTGCACACCACTTTTAGTGGTGTACATATCACCTTCCAAAGATGCATAGATAGCTTTGTTTGAGCACAAGTATTTTGAAATGTATGAAATTAAGTAGTCACTTTTCGTTTTCACCAACGAGGAGAAAAAGTTTTAATGGGAATAAATGATACTGTTTGATTAGTATAAACTATAAAGTGGAGTTAGTGCGATTTTTTGAAATTTTACCGCACATTTAAAATAAACGCTTATTATGGAATAGAAAAAACAATTTATGTTATTTTCTGAATATTATTTTATAAATTTACCATCATGCAATGATGCAAATGACTTCGAATGCATTAGCGACATATACATATATGTTCCGCTAAATGTGTTTAAATTTTTTATTGTTTAATCTTTTAATAAGCAAACACACGCACCATCTATGGGCGGAGAGGCAGAGCGGGCACCCACCCCTCAAGCAAAAAATTTGTAGTATAAATTTTTAAAATTTATACATATTTTTTAGCAACAAGATTTGTAATACAATTTTATAAAAATATCAAAGTTTGCCCATCGAAAATAACTTTGTGACTAATATCACCCCTTGAGTCGCCATCAAACTATACTTATGTTAAACTTAACCGACAATGTTACATCAGATTTATACTCTTATAAGTATAACCAAGGACTTGTATCCAGTGGTACCCCATGCTGTGAAGCTCCTCAACTAAATAGTTGCGGGTTAAATTTCTGCTTAAGACATGTGAGATAGATATGTAGTCTAGATAATGTTGTGAGATGATATAAAATTACAATTCTAAAAAAAGTAAAAAAATACTCTTATAAGTATATAAATTTAAAATAGGTGTGTTAATATAAAAAGTTAAAAAAAAAAAAAAAATAAAAAATTATAAAAGGGTCAAGGGGCAGTTGTGGAATGTCTTTGTCCGTGGGCACCTACTGCGACCGCTAGGAAATGAAGTCACTGACTCAGGAGCTCAAACTCATTTACTCCGCTTCCTTTAAGTATATCTACTACAAATTCTTTTAAAAACATTATTGTTTTGAATTAAGCAAGTTAACTTTTAATAACTCTCGTGGTAAAAATGTAAAATATAAGAAAAATTGTATATGCATAAAACCTGAGTATTGATGAACAAATTTTTTAAGTAGTACAATGCTATTCTGCGTGAAATAAATTAAGAAAATGTGTTTCATAACGTATACAAATTAAATAGTACTCCCTCCGTCCCAAATTTATTGTTCAGTGTTGACTTTTTTAGTCTTTCTCCTTCAACTTTGACCTTATATATTTTTGTGGGTGTTATATAATATTTGATGCAAAATATATAAATGGATTGGGTTTTAAGTCTACTTTTCAATGGTATAATTTCTCATCAAGTATTATATAATAAAAAATATATATTTGTGGTCAAAGTTAAACCACTTTGACTTTGAAAATTCAAAGTGGACAATAATTTTGGGACGGAGGGAGTATGATATATCATTTTCAAATACGACTATGATGTTATTAATAAAAGTTACCAACATTAAAAATCTGATGCTTGTGTCATTCAATATTTTCAAAGTAAGGGTGGCGAACTAACCTATTAAAGTATTAATGGAAATTGGTCCCTCTTGTTCTAGAAAATTATTTTCATTTCTAGTTTGGTGATATGTTAAAATCGTGTGTGTGATTTTATAATTTACATGTATTGTTATGTGCGTAATTTCTACGTGTAGATGATTTAATTTAGACTTTTGTTTTTGTCAAAAGTAAATGCTTTGAATTTCGAGTATAATAAATGACAAATTGACAAGTGATGGCATGATTATGTCATGATGAGTCTCAATCGATGCACTGGGTCATTTAATTTGAACAAAAGAGTGGCAAAATTCAAGAAAAAAGTGCTTACTTTCTAAATCTCATAAAGGCTACTACAATTTCCTAGCTTCAGTATTTGCAACAAAAAGAAGACTGATTTTATTAACTAGTACAGTATGAAGTAACTTTTACTTATCTTATGTTAAGGGTACTCATAGTGGAGGGACTAAGGGCACCTTAAGATGCATTTCTCATGCACGACACCACTCGGCCATCAAACGTGGCGCGCGGCGCGACAAACCAAAAAAATGGTAACGAACGTTGACTTGCTCACCTAATAGGAAAATCTGCAAAAGTAGCCCCTTGTGTTTTTTATAACTATTTGTGATTTGATTTGTGAGTGTATGTGTGAGGTATTTAGTGGGGTATGCTTGTATAAAAATGAGTATTTTAACGAAAGGTGAGGCAGTGGTAACCATTGAGGGTGAAAAGTGGTGAGGGAGTGAGATGAGAGAGAAAGGTGATGTGGTGCTGAGGTGGAATGTGAAGTGATGTGACAATTGAGAGTAGTCTAAGGATTGACGTAATTGTGATGACATATCATGCGTGAGGCATAAATATTTGCGTAGGTGACACCAACCTCATTCGTGACTCCGATCCATTAGGCTAGTTTTAAGGTGGGTGATGGCTCACTCTTATGGTGACATCAGGCACCACCACCATAAAAACCTACCTAGGTCACGCGCAAGCAAGAGAAAAAAAGGGAGATAGAGGTGATAGTGATTATTTTTTTGTGAGTGTGTGCGGGGTATTTTGTAAGGTATATTTGTATCAAGTAGTTATATTTAATGCTGATGACCATAAACATTGCAAAGTGATGATTATGGTGGTGTGCTGAATGGTGATGTGACGCTAATGCGGAGGTGATGGTAGTGGTCACCATAAAAACCAGCCTTATATCCTACTCAATCATATCTCTTTCTCGCACGTGTGACATGACTCATTTTGGTTTCAAACAACGAGCATAAATGTCGTGGGCAAAATGGGCGACCGTCTATAGCCCTCTAACTAAATGTATAAAACAATCTAGATATTATAAATAAGAATAAAAAAAAGACACTTTTCCTTTTAAATTACTTATAGGGCTCTAATTAAAAGATTTCTTGTAATTTTTTTAGTAGATTAACGAACAATAATGCTTAATGAATGACATTTGGCATATTGTCTTTACCTTGAGACCCCATTTTTTGTTCTCGTCCAAGGCCTCCGAAAACCTAGAAATGAATATGACGTCGAGGGGCATTACCGTTGAAGGCAAATAAGAGGTGTGTATAATGCTTAATGAATAACATTTTACGTTTTGTCTATACTTTGAGACCCCATTTTTTGTTCTCGTCCAAGGCTTCCGAAAACCTAGAAATGAACATGGCGTCGAGGGGCATTACCGTTGAAGGCAAATAAGAGGTGTGTATAATTTATAATAATAATAATAAATTAAAAAAAAAGAAAAAAAAAAAAAAGCTGCTGTAGAAGAAAAGTACGAGTGAAAGTTGTGATGAGTGAGTGTTAGGAGAAAATGAACGATCCGGCATTGAGATGGGACTGAGTGATACTTGATACGCGGGTACGCTAAACAAATCGTTCATACCTGATACAACTTAAATCATTTCTAAAAACAAATACAATAAATACCCTTTATGTAATTTTTTCTGAATAACACACTACGAATCTTATAGTGTGCAAAACAACATTCTTATGTACAACTTTACCTAGCTTGCTTTCTAAAACTATAGATTTTTGTACTCATTTGTGATAATCATTCCTTTGCAATTTTTGAAATTTTCTTCACGTTCTATTACCTTGTTGTTTCACCTTTCTTATTCGCCACGACTTTTTGGTATCCTAGTCTACTGTACGTGTCAAGTACACTTAATCAAACCAAACTTAAACTAATAAAAAGCTGGCCGGTGCGACTTAAGTACATATAGAGTTATTATAGCTAGAACCTACGGCTGAAACTTAAGTATCTCAATCTAGCTCAAGAATATAAATAGATTACAGAGATTATCATCTTGACTATCTATTAAGGGTTAAAATTTTAATTATTAGTTGCAAAAAGAAATTAATGTATTTATAAGAGTGGGAGGTGTTTGTTGGTTTGGCTTTATGACTCTGCTTGTCCTTTTATGCATACCACCATTTCCTTGCCCCTTTATTTATCATCTATTTCACATCTCTAGTCTTCATCATTTTCACACACCTTTCTTTAGTCTCTCCCAAAAATATAACCAAAAAAAAAATGAAGATCATGAATCAAAAGGGAGGCCTTTTTCTTTTGAGGGGAATGTTGTTTGGCTCGAGGCCACTAAAAATCTTATATCATATCACATCATATCATATAGTCAACGGAACGATAGTTTTATTTATCGTTCCGTTGACTAAAGATCGGTTTTGAACCGATCGTTTAGTTGATGATCATGATTTTTGGTGGCGTCGGACCAGGCTTCATTCCCCCCAATTGTGGCCTCTTTTGTTAAAGAGATTTGATCTTAGTTACATTTACATGTTCCAAACATGCAAAGATTCAAATTGTTGAGGTGGGGTTATTTCTTTAATATTTCTAACAATTCTTTAGGTTATTTTGATGTTCTTGATTATAGTTTTCAATAAATTATATCTTTATTGCATGGACATGTTCTCATCACTAAAAGATCCGATTTTTGAGGTAACATATAAGGCTATTATAAGTTATAGATTATGGTGTTCAAAAGATTCTAACTTTGTGTAGATGTTTTCATCAAGAAAATATTCAGTTTTTAGGATGGGTTTGTGTTATTTCTTTAGAACCAACATTTTCAAGGTTGTTTTGAAGTTCTTAGGCTATCAAAATATTCAATCTTTTTTACATCTAGCTAGATGTTCCAACTAAGTAAATACTGATCTTTATTTTCATGTGGGTTGTTTTATTTTTTTGAGATTTATGTTTTTAATCTTGTTTTAATGAATTTAGGTTGTAGGTTATGTTTGTTTATGGGTGTAATGATGAAGAATTTTGTTTGACTAGAGTTAAATCTGTCAAAAAAACCAGGAATCAGGATCTTACTAAAAAGGTTTTATAATCATTGCTACTCTATGAAATCTGAAAACTAATTGGAAAGTGATTGTCTAAACTCTGATTTTTGCCATCATCATGAGATCCCATTTGACTTTTATTAAACTCTCACTTCATTATCATCATTACCTTATCATTGACATAGATCTAGGGTTTTCATTTTGCATGCATACCATCAAACAAATTTATACTCAATTCTCATTAGGTTTTAATCTGTTTTACATACAACTTAGTTTATTTTGACAGTTTCTGATATGAAGTGTGGTTTGTAACTTTGTACAAATCTTTGCTAAACTGACTTGTATCATCTATACATGATACATATTGTATTATGTGACATGTTCATATTATGAGAATCAATGAATTATGTCATACTTAGAACCAATAACCTTAAGGGGGTGTTTAAGTTTTGATTAATAAAACTTGTTACTAATATGATAAGTACTTAAGTAGTTTCAAGTTTACTACAGTAGCTTATTCAAAACATTTTATTTCAGCAACAAGTAATCTAGGGTAGTCATTTTCATTTTTTTTTTTTTTTATTTTCATTATATTTTCTAGTTTTGTTTTGTAGATTATAACCATGGAAGTCTGTGAAGTTAGACATATATTGAAGCAGTGTGTGTGATGGACAGCTAGTGTTACAGTTTTTTAGATAGGTGTAGTAGACAAAGTAACCTCCTTATTACTGTTATGAACCCTAGATATTGCAATTTCAGTGTACTATTTTTGATTGATTTGATTGCGTTGGATGTTGCATGTTTTTGTCCTTATTAACAACAGTTGTCATTTACCTTTAGATCTTGAATTTACCCAATTTTTGTAACTTACTATGTGCACAGTTCAAACATTGTATAGAAATACACTAGATTTGCTAGATAAAAGACTAGCTCAACATTGTGCAAGTTTCTATGCGTGTAGCACTAGTTATTATAGTATTGCTGTGTTTGGATCAGTTGAAACCAAATACTGTTGGACATTGAAGTTAGTGTAGGTGAAGATATGGGTATAATAGCATATGCATGTGTAGTATATGTGGTCATAACTCATATGCATAAACCTTTTGAGGTTTTCATGAAAGAAGCAAAAAAGGAATGAAATTGCTATTGATAAAAGGTTTACAAGTACATATATAATGTTGTTTCTTGTTTGTGTATAATTGTATATATATTTCATGTGGGCATCATTATTAGCTTATAAGAGTCAAATCACCTTTCCACCAATGAAATTGGCATTATTAGTTCATAAAGTCTTAACAAAAGTTTTATTTTATTTGGTTCATTGAGTGGATGTCTTAAAGCAAAATTTTGATATTTGTTAACTTTTATATAAACACAACCTAAGTTTCCAATATATCACACAGTTGATATTTTCCTCTTGTAACATAAGATGTAAATGTATATATTTTCCCATTTTTAGAAATGTTGTTTTTATACTAGTGTGGAAAAAAATTAGTCCTCATCTCTACAATTCTTTATAAATGAAAATTACTTCACACCATTCACAAGATTATCACTAATAGGTTTTCTGAGACTAAAATGTAACCTCCATGGATAATCCGACTCGCCCAAAGGGTTGAATGCACCATGACACCAAGCACTTTCGGTGTTGCTCCAAGAATCTATGAGAAGTCGCAATATAATGTCAAGCATTTCCTCTAATCCATTTTACTGCATTACGCAACCAAATGATCCAGTTACATACCACGATACCAGCATATAGAAAATGTATGTACTATATATCGACATTTTAGTTGACATTAGGAACATTATTCTACTTTACTTATAAAATTCTTTAGTATTTGATGGCAACAATAATGCCTAGCTTTTGACTTTCATAGAAAAACCTCCATGAAAATGACTTTGCATCATGTATATACCTATTTTTTTTTTTTTTTTTTTTTTTTTTTTTTTTTTTTTTTTTTTTTTTTTTTTAAAGTAAACTAAATTATGTTAAAATAAAAAGTACTGGAAGTGGACTGAAAATGGAAGATAAATGTAAATTTCCAAGGGAGAAAAGAGTAGTACAGGAGAGACTTAAAAAGGCACAGGTTTTTCTCCCTAATGCCAGCCAGCCAGGTCCCCTATGCTCTGATGGTTATTCATTTTTTTATTTTTATTTTATTTTTTATTTTATTTTTTTTCTTTTGCTTTGAATATGTATTACTTCTATAACTATGGAATAATGGAATTGTATATATGTACTTTTTTTATATTGAAAATTCGTATTTATTATTTTTTTTTTGAACAACGGGTTAGTTGTTAGATGTTAGTTGTTGGCTCGAGTTAGTGTCGCATCCTCGGGCAGAGATACCAACCGCGAGCCTCTCCTTAGGGGATAACCCCACTCCTATTCCCGATTTGCCTGATATCATTAGAGCTTGTGGTTCCCAAGTGAGGACTTCCCGGTCGGTCACCCAAACCGATCTCACTTGGGCTCGCTTAACTACTTAAGCCTTTACCACTAGACCACAAGCCCCATGATCAGAGTAGCAAGTAGTTAACGACATTACAATATCCACCATGATCCGAACATTACAACACAGTGACACTAAAACTTACGGCTACCACCAAACACAAACATGAGATAATGAACATCCAACAAAACTAAACGATTTAAGTTTTATTTATCTTATTGATACAAGTTTTATTCTCTTACAGTATAAAATCCTTAAATAGAGGAATAAAACCAGTTTTAGTAATATGATTAGGAAAATCTCATGTCTAATGATTCTAGTAGCCTATGTCAGTATGATGAGAAGATAATGTGTGTAATTTATATTAAGGTTTTTTTTTTTTTTTTGAGCAAATTTATATTAAGGTTGAAAAGTATATTTTAAGTTTTTAACCATTAAGATTAAGTTAAACAACTTCTTGTGTATAGTTTTAGGGTGTGTTTGGAAGATAGCTATTGAGAGCATTTCAGAGTGATTTGCATTTAGCATTTAGCATTATTATTACAAAGCTCATTTTGAAGAAAGTATATATCATTTATAAAATTATAATAAAGCTAGTTTCTCAATGCTTTTTGAATAAGTATTTAGAATTTAGCATTACGTCATTTTACACATTAAAATTACAATTACAGCTATTTTATCAAATACTTTTATAAATTAAACTACTACTGTTAACTGTTACTACTAGTTTCAATAAAGACAACCAAATAAAACACACCCTTAGAAAACCAAATAATGCTTGAGCGATTACTTCTTTCTTTATTCATGGTAAACTTACTAAGAGCATTCGGTAAGGTCACTTGGGTTAAACTTTAACCCGCTGCCACGTCAGCGCCACATCAACCCCTAAACTTTAACCAAAAACCCCCGTTATCATAACCAAACTTTAACTTTAAAACTATTTTCAAATTCAACCCCGTTTGAAGGGGTAGGGTGTTTTTTTTTGTTTTGTTTTTTTGTTTTTTTTTTTTTTTTTTTTTTTTTTTTTTTTTTTTTTTT
>LBNU01003676.1:7461-20759 GCA_014162995.1 Artemisia annua | reverse complement strand
CAAAAAAAAAAAAAAAAAAAAAAGTTACGTTTGAATACAAACGGCTCGATTTTTAAAAAATAAGTTTTCCAACGTTATAAAATACAATTTACTTCTAGTGTTTTCACACAAAAACTTAAAAAAAACAAAAACGAAAACACAATGGATTGCAACACACTTCCCTTCATACGTCGAAAATCAAATAATTTCTCCGGAACAGGCGGAATAGGACCAGCTTCGACAAGAGAGGCTATTGTCGGCTATACAAGTCTTTGCGCACGGCAAAGGCACTCAAACAAAAACTGGAACACAAATACCATGAGATGCAATCATGTCTGAGCATGAAATTTGTTGCATTACGATTTTTTGTATGTGAATTTTCAAAAAAAAGATCTGCGTTGTTGAGAAATTGAGGGCTGTGTGGAGTAGATTCATGCCAAAAGGGCAACAAGATACCGTTGTGAGTCAGAGGAAAATTGCAAGGTGTATGGGTGAGCAACAACAACAGAACGGTTGCACAGGTTCTGTTCATCTGCACCAAGAGGTGTTGATGATAGTGGCTGGAACTCTGACAAAGAGCGTGAGCTGAGCAGGATGGAAGCTGAGTTAGAAGCAGAGAGGTTGGCGAGCTTTGATCCTTACGACGACGGTTACGACTCAAACAACTCTCAGACTTGGGATCACCCGGACTACAATTGAAGCTAGGTTTATGTGATGTTTTAATTTACTTTCGTTTTTAAATTATGTGATGCTTTAATCTGGGTTTATGTACCATTTTCGTATTTCAGTTAAATAAATTTATTTCATAAAAGAAACATTACAATACGATACGAGAAACATTACAATACGATACGGGAAACTAGACATAAGTAGCAAACACGATACGGGAAACTAGACATAAGTAGCAAACACGATACAGGAAACTAGACATAAGTAGGAAACACGATACGAGAAACAAGACATTACATATCGGCCCATCTGGGGTTGTTTCTCAAAACCTCCCAAACGTGAACATACTTGAAGCTCTTCCCACCATAGCGAGCTTCAAAAGTTTGGAATGCATTGAAGCGACAAACACTGTGATCGTCAAAGGTTGTTTGCCGCAAGTGTTTGTAAATACCATGGAATACAACACATTCACTGTTGATTCTGCTCCATTTAGCTGTGATCATATCTTTGTTTCGATTGGGACCGTCAGAAAGATTGTTGAAATTGATAACAACCCGGTTCCAAAAACTGCGTGCATCGTGTAGGTAAGGATCTTCATGAACTGCAACCCAAGATTGAGCTAGCAAGATTTCTTCTTCTATTGACCAGGGATTAGACATTTTGAATGTTTGAAGTTTGAAAAAAACTTGAAAATTGGTATGCTATTTATAGCCATTTAAAACAATAGAAGCGGGATAAATATTTGAAATTCAAATTCAAATAGGAGCGGGATAATATTTAAAATTCAAATTTGAATATGAGCGGGATAAATATTTAAAATTCAAATTCGAATATGAGCGGGATATATATTTAATAATATAGTGTTTGAATGTTAATTAATGAAATTGTTGAGGGTAGAATCTGAAAATTTGTAAAAAGTGGTGTTATTTGGTGTTATGATTTCCTGGTGTTTTTGGGTGTTATGTTATTAGGTGCTGAGCTGATGTGGCGCTGATGTGGCACGGTGTTAACACCGAAATGGTGTTATGACTCCCCATACTCTTATTGGATATACATCTCTAGGGTCCCATATCAATTAGAAATTAATTGGACAAAAACATACATTGATGAATCCTTGAAATATAGCATTGAAAATGATAAATAGAATCATAATGTATAACTGGAATTATGCTTCAAGACTAGCTTATTAGGTGTGTAGCCATATCATTTTGTGAAAAAGTTTTTGTAAAAATTTTATGATCCTAGCATTGCTCATAGCTATATATATCAATTAGATATGTATCTGGCTTTTGCATATGTTATCACTTAATATATGTTTAGAATTATGGATTAATCAAAGTGTTATTGTTTTGAGTTGTATTCACTACATATAAACTATACTATACGTGTAATAATGAGCAATCATATAGGTTATTATAAGAAATGATATATAATGACAAATAAGATGCGGTCCTTGAAAAGATGTCCTCGTGTCAATGCAACAAATTACTGTGTATATCCTGAATACGAATAGGTGATGAGTTGTATCGAAAAAGACTTGTTGGTTAAGGATATTTAAACAATATTGGTACCAAAATTAAATGGATGACCATCTTTTTTTTAGGTGCAGGTCAATCAACTTTAATTTGAAAGGAAAAGCACGTTATATGAGGCCAAGTGAGCGGGAGGGGATGCTCTCGGATGAAAGTTGATTCAACGTATAGTCTGTATCTTTAATTTTATGATCATTATCTTCCCCGATATGATGTATTTGGCTTTCCCTTTCTTTCTGTAAGGCATGATCATTGTCAATAGCCTTGATGTTTAATTACTCAAAACTGCTAAGGTGTTTCCTTTGATCATTGTCCCTCCTTTATAGACCATGGTACTACTAGTATAGAAGATGAAAGATTAGGTAAGAACCAGAAGTTGAAAATACGCAAACACATAAAAGTGAGAACGATTTGTGAGCAATAATGCTTTCGCTGAAACAATGGAACATCTGTTAGACACCAAGCCAGACCCTAGGAACATCTACCAACCTCAATGTCATGAAATCATATAACAAGAACAAACTAAGTCTTCCATTTTTAGTTTGACCATTTTCATGCAAAGTTGAGACTTGAGACCAAGTGCAGGCATGTACCAAGAACATATGTTAGCATCAAATATAATTTTTGCATTAAAATAGTGCAAAAAATATCAAACGTGTTCTTCAATATTGTCACTAAACCCGACACTATTAATGCGAATAGTATACAAGCAAAAAGCAACCAACATAGTGGCATAGTGCTATACTATTTAGTCAACTATACACTATTCATTTATATTAACATTTTTTATTTTTACTAATCTTTAAACATCTAACACAAATAGTAAAAACTAATTGATATATGCTCCATTTATATACTCCATCTGTCTCAAAATTATTGTTCCCTTTTAATTTTTTCGGTCTTTACTTTTCAATTTTGATCTTAAATATTTTTATTTATATTACATAACACTTGATACAATATATATGAACGGATAAAGTTTTAACTTTTAAATATATTTTCTTTGGTATAATTTTATATAACACAAACAAAAATATTTATAGTCAAAGTTGAGAAAAAAATACCGAAAATGCCAAAAGAGGACAATAATTTTCGGACGGAGGGATAGTATGTTTTCATATAATCACTACAACAATTAGGAGGACGGGCGCGGAGACTTTTGGCGGGGACGGTTATGTCCCCGCCGAAAGTCGCTAAATGACAAAAACCCTGCTGAGGTGGCACACAAACTCGCTGACCGTTTACTAAATTTTCAATGCACACTTTTGGCAAGTAGATTTGATATTTGGCAAAATTTGACCAAAGTTGTAACTCATAATTGTTCCCGGTTTTTTCCCGCCACTACTTTTGGTGGGGGCACGTCCCCGCTAAAAGTGCACTACTGTGTATCTAACCATTTGGTGGGGACATCTCTTCGCTAAAAGTGTTATCCAGTTTTTCCTCCTTGCAATTACTTTATCTCTCCAAAATTTTCTGCTAATGATAATAGCTTTTGGTGGGATATGTCGCCGCCAAAAATGTTGGCGCCAATTTATCCAGCCAAATTGCAACTTTATCTTCTCAAATTTTTACTTATATATAACCTAAACGATCATCCTCAATTCGGTAAAATACTAATAACCCAATCGTTAATTCCCACAAAACACACATACAAGGGCTGGTTACATGTCGGAAGAGGAGTGGTCAAAGGTTTTATCGTCCCTGCATCTTTTTGATGAAGTTCTTAATACCTAAGGCGTCAAAATGGTGAATATGGCTCTTATAATAACATTAGCCCGTGGATGAGAGATGTTATTAACACCATCAAAATGAACTCAATATTTGTTATAGAGTAAATTGCAGAAATGGTCTATGTGGTTTGCTCAGATTACACGTTTGGTCCCTGGTCTTTCGAAATTACAGGCGGCCTCCCTATGGGGAAATGTTGGTTCTGTTTTGGTCCCTGGGTTTAACCGGCGTTAAGTAAATTCCGTTAGTAGTTACACATTAGCCATTTTAGCCAAGGACCATTGCAGCGTTCATCCTTTAAACTAATAGCCATTTTATAATTAATTTTTTCGGTTTATTTAAAGTTTTTTGATTTTTTATTCACGTTCTTATATATGTTTTTGTATATGCTTGGTTCAAAGTGGGGAAAGGTAAAGGGAAAGGGAATGCAAAGGAATGAGTGAGGTGGGTAAATAATCCCTTACCCTCCAATTTAGTCTATAATGGTTGATTACCCACTACGGGGTAATCAATCCCTTTGCACTCACTAACCAAACAAAAAAAATGAGTGAGGTGGGCCCTAATTGAATACCTTACCCATTCCCCACCTCTTTAACCCCCTATATACAAAAACGTATATAAGAACGTGAATAAGAAATCAAAAAACTTTAAATATACCGAAAATTTTAATTTTAAACGGGCGTTAGTTTAAAGGATGAATGCTGCAACGGTCCTGGCCAAAAGGGATGACATGTAACTACTAACGGAATTTACTTAACGCCGGTTAAACCCAGGGACCAAATGGAACCAACACTTCCCCACAGGGAGGCAGCCTGCAATTTTGAAAGGCCAGGGACTAAATGTGCAATCTGAGCAAACCACAAGGACCATTTCTGCAATTTACGCTTATTTTTATTTCTTTAAAACAATGAGAAAAGTTCTTTAAGCGTATGTATTTTGTCAAAGTTGCTGAGTTTAATAGTGTGTTACAGAACCATTTCATCTTTCAACAATTTCTACATTTCAGACCATCTTTTTTCTTTTAACTATATCTACAAAAATTTGAAGGTTGTATGAAGTTATGAACCTCAGATATTAAGTTAAAGATATAACATATTTCATATTAAAAATAATACAATAATGTGTAGACTGTAGACCAACATTTTTCTAAGAATGACAGCTTTTTAAAAATGTTTCTAGCAAGATACTAGCATCAAGAACATGATTTACACAATGTTAAATTCAATCTCATAGGTAAATAAATAAATAATACATTGTATTGTTTCTCGTTTCTTGCTTTAATGGCGTAATATATTTGCCTTTCAAAAAAAAGGATCCATATTGTGAATCCAGTTCAACCTGAATGATTTCATGCATGATCGAACTTGACATGTTCTCTTTTTTTTCAATACATTTTTTGATCTATTTATTATTACTATCTTTAGTATGTTAAATTTACCATAAATACTGTAGAATTAGTAATTGAAAACATACCCTTTATGGTTACAGCATACAACATACAGCATACAGCTTGCAGCTAATTTTGTCAAACATACCCTTTATGTGTGTAGTGGAAACCTATGATAACCATTTTATCATTCCAAATTACATAAATGATCCTTGTGGCTTTGCAAAAATTGCATCCACCATCCTTAGGGTAAATTACATAAATGGTCCCTCTCGTTTGGTGAAAATTGTATCCACAATCCTTAAACTTTTTTATTATTTTTATCCATCCCTTATACGATTTCGTTCTTTTTTATGTTTACATATGTTTTTATACGTTTTCGTTCGTTTTATATACGTTTTAATCAGTTTATATACGTTTTCGTCCATTTTTTATACGTTTTGTACGTTTTTATACGTTTTCTTCCGTTTTTATACGGTTATATACGTTATTGTCCATTTTTATATGTTTCGTCTGTTTTATACGTTTTCGAGCGTTTTATATTTTTTCATCCGTTTCAATAAGGTTTTATACGTTTTTCGTCCGTTTTTTATACGTTTCATCTTTTCTAATACATTTTCGTCCATTTTTATACGTTTTCATCCGTTTTTATACGTTTCCGTCCATTTTTATACGTTTACATATGTTTTTATACTTTTTCGTCCGTTTTTATACGTTTTTGTCCTTTTCATATGTTTCGTCTGTTTTTTATATGTTTTTCCTCTGTATTTATATGTTTTCGTCTGTTTTAAACGTTTTCATCAGTTTTTATCTGTTTTTGTCCATTTTCGTCCGTTTCTATACGTTTCGCCCATTTTAAAAGTTTTTATGATTTTTCATCCATTCTGACGTTTTCATCCATTTTTCTTACGTTTTCGTCTGTTTTTGTACATTCTTTTAGGTTTTTGTATGGTTACGTACATCTTTTTTTTACGTTTTTGTATGTTATTATACATAAGAAAATGTACCAAAACAGACAAAAACACAAGAAAACGTATAAAAAGGATGAAAAAGTCTAAAATGTAAGAAAAACGGACAAAAACGTATAAAACCAGATGAAAAACGTATAAAAACGAATGAAAAACAATAAAAACGGACAAAAATGTATAAAAACAGATGAAAACGTATAAAATCGGATATGAACATAAAAACGTAATGGGTCTAAACCATAAGGAGTTGATAAAAAATAGGGACGATGATTCAATTTTTGCTAACCTACAGGGACCATTAATGTAATTTACTGTAGGGATGATAGGTTGCAATTTTCACAAATTCACAGGGTAAAATGGTAATCACAGATTTTCACTAGACACATAAAGACAAAAATGATAGTTTAGTATATAGATAAGCAAATTTTTAAATATGTTACACATAAAAAGATACAGCGGCAAGTATGATGATTTTTTAAATGATTAGCACTATTTAAATCGCATCACCTCACAAAAAATATGTAACTCTATCCATCTGAAGAAAATGCAACTTTCTTGCTTTGTCGCAAAAATTTAGTATAAAATATTCTGTTATTTGAATTTATCAACTAAAACTAGTCAGCTATGACTAATTTAACCATATCCGATCAATTAAAAAGTGGCCCAAGATTAGAAAGTCTAAAAAGTATTGTGGTGATGACACGTGCCCCACTCTTTTTTTCCCTCAAGGACATTTATGTAATTTAACCTTCCCGCGATATCTTTCTTCATTCCCACTTTTTCTTTCTATTCTCAGTTACTCTTTCTATTTTGATTCTCTCTTCGATTACTATATTTTTTTCTGGCGATATATAAACTAATTTTTCACGATAATATTCATTATTCATTCATTCAATTTCACATTTTTCTCATTCTTTCATTTGTTCAAATTTTGCAAAATTAGGGCTTTTTTGCCCTCTCTTCATATTCTTTTATTTGAATCGTTAATTGTTCTTCAAATCGTATTAATTTTTCATATCGGTTACGAATTGACCATGCAATCACATAATCGGAAAAGAATTAGGGTTTTTAACCGCTCAATTGGTTAATCGGAAAAAATTAAGGTTTAATTTGATAAAAATTGGGGATTTTCACGGTAATGGCGATTGTTGATGCTCATCAGTTTAGTCAAGGTAATTTCATGTTTTGTCATTAATTTGATTTTAATTTGATAAATAATTTGTTAGAGATTGAACATTGAGTAAATTTATTTGTTATATGCTTATTTTTATGTTAGGTTCATCAGTTTATGCTTATTTTTATGTTAGGTACATCAGTTTATGCTTATTTTTAAGTTAGTTGATGAACATAGTAGCTATTGGTTAGGTTCATCGTTTTAGTACATTTTGTTATCTGCTTATTTTCGTACATTTTGTTTTCTGCTTATTTTTATGTTAAATTCATCAGTTTATGCTTATTTTTAAGTTAGTTGATGAACATATTAGTTATTGGTTAGGTTAATCATTTTAGTAGATTTTGTTATCTGCTTATTTTAGTACATGTTGTTTTTTGCATATTTTTATGTTAGGTTCATCAGTTTTATTTATTTATTTATTTATTTATTTTATGTTAGGTTCATCAGTTTATGCTTAAGTTAGTTGATGAACATATTAGCTATTATGTTATATTAGGTTCATCATTTTAGTACATTTTGTTATATTTTTAAGTTAGTTGATGAACATATTAGCTATTATGTTAACTTAGGTTCATCATTTTATGTTTGGTTCATTAGTTAGCTATTATGTTATGTTAGGTTCATCAGTTGTTTGTTCAACATATTTATGATCATCCAATCGTTATTCATCAATTTTAGTTTTGTTCATCAGTTTTTGATGATTAAATGAACCAAAACATGATTAACAAAACCATAATTGATGATTATATGAACAAAAATTTGTTTAACAATAATTAACACTAACTGATAAACATACTTCTGCATCAACAAAAATTTTGATGAACATCATTGTTTTATTCCTTTAAATGATGGCCTGTCTGCAAATGTTTTTTTTTTTTTTTTTTTTTTTTTTTTTTTTTTTTTCATCAATAAATTAAAAGATTTTTTTTTACAGATAATGGTATGAACCTGTTCCACATTCTGTTGGTATTGTTTCTGAGGTGGAGGGTTGTAAGATTTGGGTTCCTAATATTCATGATAGTCCTGATATGATCTTGCGTGAGATATTTAGATCAGTTGAGTATTGTGTGAATAGTTATGGCAATGATCCCGAGCTACCGCAAAAGTTTAGAGATCATCAGGTTTAGTTTTGTACCCACCCCCAAAGTTTGATATAGGCAGGTAAATAGTAATTAGGGGTTACGTAGAGCATCGAAGTCATAATGATAGAAAATGGCTGAATAGACATTTACAAACCCACTAGTTGCATTATTATAGATTCAGTTACAAAAGGTCATATCAGCAGTAATAAAAACACCTCTAAAAGTACCCTCGACTGTTTTAAACCCTCGAGTTCACACATCCTTTATTCCTCACCAATCAATATATTTAAGAAAAGTAGATAAGTTGCCTATTTTGCCGCCGCTTCCATGCTTGATGGCTCCTGCTAGTTTCCTGAGAATAACAATGCTTAAAGTCAACAAAAATTGTTGAGTGAAATAATAGAGGTTTTGAAAAAAAAAAATTTTTAGTAATCAGTTTCGTATACACAAGTAGGATTGTATAGGGAATACAACAGTTGGAAAAAATGATATTGCAGTATATATAGTTGGCTCCTAAGTCCTCATGACACCGAAAAATACGTTAACCAATACCGTAAAAAGACGGCGGGTGATCATTCAAGTCCAATGATGATAATTTTGCCCTCGTGTAATAGGTGATTTGGCCAATTCCTATCCTATTTTGTTTCAAATATAAGTAGTCTGCGACTTAATCGAACTAACCAAAAGGCATTCCGTCCAGTATTAGATGGGTAGGCCTGTCAAACCTAAATAGATCTATTCAGCCTATATCGCGTTCACCATAAAGTGATTATATGGCTCCATGAATAAGTGGTCTTGTGGCAATAGCTAAACTTAGGCATATATCAAGTCAGGTAGCATACAGAAAATTACTTGTGATCTTTTATAGCATCGTATCCCCCTCACCCGGAAGTTTAAATTATAAAAGTGAGGCCCTATGACTACCTTAAATTGATACTGATACGAAGAAAAGTAAAGTCGGTTGAGATTTATTAGTAACGGCTTCTATATATAACCTGGTACAGTAAATTATTTTGAGATATCGACCCAAATACATTTGGTAAATACGAAACGAATATCGGAGGAATCGTTATATGAACTAAATGATATGCAAATGAAATTCTTTATGCTTATAATAATATGACAAGATTATTTTAAAAGTTTTCCCTTTTAAATTGTAATAATAAAATAAGTGAGAATTTATAATATCGTTATATATATATTATTAACGAAAAGTAAATATATATAAACACAATAAAACTTTATATGAATATGATCAATTTAATGAAAATACAAAATGAAAATGTTTAAATAAAATAGATTTAGTCCTTGTCCTTGTTCTTTTTCTAGTTTACACTTTTTATCCTAACGTTATTACCGTTACGCCGTTAGTCCTTTATATATCGAATCTACAATTATAGTCCTCTAAATGTCCAATATATCATTCTAAGCTTGGAATATTAATTATTATCAATTTTTATCCTTGTTATTCTGCTTTTACAGTTTCAGTCCCTATTTTTACAGTTTGACAGTTTTGGTCCTTCTAGGTGTTGTCGCGTTACATTTTTAGTCCAAATTCACAAAAATCATTAGAAAAATTATGTAAAAATTTCCGAGGCTTATTTAAGTTATAATAAGTTTATTTCAACTGCTTATTTGGTTAAAAAGCTTATTTTCTAATTATTGGGCTTTTAACGAGCTAAAAACTATATTGAGGCCCAATAACGTTTTGAAAACCGTGTATCGTGAGACAAGTTTAGATTATCAAAATTATAGTTTTTCATGTTCTAAATTCATATCAAAAGTCAAAAATAAGCTAGCTTATTCGAGGAGCTTAAAAACTGCTTATTGGGCTTTGAGGCCCAATTCGTTAGTAATGTTTTTAGTTTTTGAAAACAGTTTCTGCGAATTGCTTTGGCCAAATAGAAGTGTCGAGATGTGATTATTTTAACGTGTTGNAATTCACAAAAATCATTAGAAAAATTATGTAAAAATTTCCGAGGCTTATTTAAGTTATAATAAGTTTATTTCAACTGCTTATTTGGTTAAAAAGCTTATTTTCTTCTTATTGGGCTTTTAACGTGTAGAAACAAAGGCCCAATAACGTTTTACGAACCGTACATCGTGAGACAAGTTGAGCTCATCAAAATCATCATTTTTCATGTTCTAATTTCATATTAAAAAGTTTCAATAAGCCAGCTTATTTCAATTAGCTTAAAACTGCTTATTGGGCTTTAGGCCCAATTCGTTTAATTTGGATGTTTTGAAAACCAGTTTCTGCGATTTGCTTTGGCCAAATAGAAGTGTCGAGATGTGATTATTTTAACGTGTTGTATAAATGAAATTTGTAGCTAGCTAGGTGGTCAATTGAGTCGTGTAAAAATATTGCATGGTCGTTAAGTTAGATTTCGATATACATGGTTGTTTTATAGGCGCTGGAACATGATGTACATATATAAATGACTTAGCAAAAATTTCTAAGTATTTTTGAGTTATTTTTACCGATTCAAAACAAGAACAAATTAGGTTTGTTTGATGCATGCAACGTGAAAATAAAGGTGAAACAAGTGTGCTACGTGACTCCTAGGCCTTCCGAGATAGAGGCGTGTCACGTTTGTGTTTCTATATGTTTGTACGTAGGTAAATATAAACATGAAACAAATATACGTTTGATAATATACAACGTGATGCATGGAGCTAAAATAACGTGAGATATGGATTCGAAATGAGTTCTAGGAAACTTACAACTACTACTAGAGTGGGGGAGAGTTCGAAAGTGACGGAGGAACACAAATAAATCACTCGTTCGACTATAACCCAATATATATCTCATATATATTAAACCCGTAACCTTGTTCTTGCTTCTAAACGATCATCATACAGCTTTTGCTCCTTCGTTAGTGAATTAGAGAGAGAACTTGAGAGTTTATGATTATATTTTGTGGAAGAAATGAGTGAAATGAGAGAATAGTTATAGGATATAGTTTAGGACACGTAAAGGGCAAATTTTTCAAGGAAACCAAATACACTATGCATGTCAGTGACTATGCACTTGTTAGATTCAGTTCTTACATAGTAGGATTTTGTAGAGGAATGTTGTGAGTGCTAGAAATAAGGAGGGTGTCTTGTGATTTGTTTTATATGTCGACTACATATAAAAACATGTACACGGTTTGAGAAATCCTATAGAACTTGATCATTAGCTGATGAAAGTTGATTAGGAATGTGAAATTATGTATAGAATATGATTTGGAGCTTGTAGAAACAAACTAGAGTCGAAATGGTCAATTATTGAATTTAATCCTATGTCGAGTTGTGTTGGTTTGTGGCAAACACTTTGCCTCGTAAAAACATAGTAAAAGTCGATATAAGATTACGAATTTTGGCATGCTAATAGACGCCTAGGTGGGAAAATAGATGGTGCAAAAATATAGATAGGTCGTGTGTAAGAATCGAGTGTACGAGAGGCGTTTTGTGGAGCTTGGGACTAGTCGATTACATGAAATTATAAAAGTTGAAGTTGGATTTGGGCCTTGGGCCTGTTGATTATAAATGGGCCGAAATATTTGGGTGGGCTGAGAAAATAATTAAGGGTCCATGTAGTTAGTTAATTAGGATTAGTGAATTAAATTATAATTAGTGAATTTGATTTAGATTAAGTGAAACGTTTATGGTTCGAATAACGTGTCGAGAATTTGTTCCGTCATTTCATGAATTATATTATATCGTGACAACGATATATAAATATAATAAGAAAAATTTCAAATTTTTCGGAGAAAATGGGAATTAATAATAGTAACAGAGGATTATTATTTATTAACGATAATCATTACAAAGGAATTTTTACAGGGTTCTACATTAGTTAACGGCAAAGGCAGATGCTGATGTTCCTATACCTAAAAAGACTAATAAACAAGATAGGCTTGCTTCTATTCTTGGTGTGTCGCGACCGGAAGAGACAATTGTATATGTTCCAAAGCAGGTTAGTACTTATTTTTATCAGATGTTAATCTATTTATACTCTTTTTGTTATCTAGGTTAGTTGATGAACATATTAAATTTATGCACTTTAGTTATATACTTGTTAGTTGATGAACATATTAAATTATTATTCATGTATTATGTGTTTTTAGCTATTATGTTAACATAGGTTCATCAGTTAGTTTATTTGTGTTACCACATGTTATGTTATCACAAGTTAGGAGTTATCATAGGTTCATCTAATATAGTCATGTGTTATCATAGGTTCATCAGATATCATAGTTTATCAGTTATTGTCCTGTGTTATCTTAGGCTCATCAGTTATTATAGTTTCATCAGTTATTATAGGTTCATCAGTTATGATAAGTTCATCAGTTGTTCAATATCTTTTTGATCATCCAATTGTTATTGTCTTGTTTTTTGGTCCAAAATAGGTTAGTACTAAGGGTTCGCAAAAGATGATTAAGAGCAGTGTTGAGCGTTCACTTAATCCAAGTGGGAAGCGTAGGAAGAACTGTAGATTCTGCAAATCTAGCATGAAGGATCATAATCAGGCGAAGTGCAATGCTATCAGAGCTCAAATTGCTGCTAAGAAGGCTAGTGATAAAGCTACTGTAAAGGAGATGAAGCAGAAGGCGAGATTGGCTGCTAAGAAGGTGAAGTTGTCTGAGAAGAATGCTTGTGTAGTTACTTAGTTGTCTGTTGGATAAATAAATGTGAAGTCTGGTTGATAAGATTGTTTTGTTATTTTTTTTTTTTATTTTTTTTTTGATAATCATGAAAGTAACTTTGATTTTTCTGTTAGACAAATAAATGTGA
>LBNU01003674.1:0-14463 GCA_014162995.1 Artemisia annua | reverse complement strand
GTAATTGGGGATGAATACTTTACCTTTAATTGAATTAAAGGTTGATTGTAAATATTACAATCATGTAATTTATTGTTAAAGTGTTACGGGTCAAAAGTAATAAGGATCCAATGTCAACATTCCTAAAAGATGAGGGGCTGGAATTATAAATATTCAAGAGTTAGTCAGACTTTGGCGGCATAGGCTTTAAAAGGCCATTTACCTTTCATTTCTCAATTAAGCTTTTGTAAACCAAATCACTTTCTCTCTGTAATTCTCTCTTATGATAACAAGCTCATTTGTTCATCAATCCATTTAACAATTCATTTCGAATCTTGTTTCTTTGTTAGAGATTCCTAGTGTTATTGTTGCCGTTGGAACCGTATTCTTCATTTCTTAGTTGATTTCAGAATACGTACGTTTCGTAAAGAAACACGGACATGTGAAATGTTCAAAATTAATAAGATATATTTTGCTCTATGTATTCAAAGATTCATAGTCTAAAGTCTAAACACAAATCAATTCTTTGTTGTTTGTAGACAGTGTAGTATCCAACTATCCATGATCAAGACTATTTCAAACATTTTTCTTTGTTTGTAGTATCCATGGCCATGTAAAACTGTTCATGTTTGATCAGTAGGCTAAATTTAAGTCATCATATTCTAATCACCAATCAATTGATGACATATTTGATAATAAAGCCTGGTAATGTAATAACCTTATGGAACATTTATTCTTTGCATTTCATCCCACTTGTTATTCATAAAAACTATCTTAGTGAAAATAAGAAATAAGAGTAAAAATCCTAGTATCAAAATCAAATTAGAAGGATCAAAATCATGGATGTTTATGAAGAAAAAAAGTTCATTTAACAGTATATTTTAAAGCCTATAGGTGGGCTATACACTCCTAGGAATAAATGTTTTACAAACTAGATATATATAGTAAATTAATTTTGTATATATACAACATATTATAGTTTGTTAAATGAAAGGAAAACATGATATTAAAAGTTATTTACTACATTAATTCAGTTCTTTCAATTTCTATTTTATCGATGAAGAGTTTGAATCGTGCCATCGTGGTATTGGCAGGGGTGGACCTAGGGGTTCTCGGGGTTCACAAGAACCCGATAGATGTTTTCTGCCCAATGTTTATTTTCATTAATACTTCCGATTTTTTCAAAATGAATCTGATCCTTAAATTTTGTGTCATAAAAATACATGTATTGTTTAAATTTTGTGTCACAAAAATACATGTATTGTTTAGCTAGTACGTTAATATGTTAAAAGAAATACACGTCGTCTTAACTTGTTTACTAGTATTTTTTAAGAATTCATATATTTTAGTTTATTTTTACTTCTTTTATACTCGTAAAAAAGATTTGGGCACCTACTGACTTATGTGCACCTACTAACTTTAGTCACTCGGTATTATTGTTTCAGATGTATTTTTATATTGTTTATTAAGATTGTTTGATAAAACTCCACCGCAATGCGCTTAAATAGACAAGGACCATTATTGTAATTTACTCCTAGTTCATTACTCTCCGCATCTCAAATTAAACATATATTTTCATATTTCACAAAGTTTAAGAAAACTGAGCTCCTTTCGCTATCAATAAAATTTCATTCTCACTAACTTATAAGCATTTTGATTGAATGTAATTGAATGTAATTAAATGTGGACATTAATTTAGAGAGAACGTAGTAACAACAAAGTTGAAAATTTATGGCAAGTCATAAAAGAACAAAGTTGAAAATTTATGGTAAATAAAGGAAATAAAGATTAGGCACACCTTAGTTGAATACTTGAATCCAACAGACACAAAAGTCAACTGAAGTGATTGACCCTTGAGCACATCAGTCAACGATCAAAAAACCAACATTCAGTAATGGAACAAGAATCTGAAACTACGATGAAGCTGTTCTCACATCCAATGAGCTCATGCTCTCGTCGTGTTCGCCTTGCTCTACACTTAAAAGGTTTCAATGTTGCTTTTTTCTAATTAAGGGCTGTTTAGTTTTGCTTATTTGATGCGCTTATTGCTAGAGAAACCAATTAGCTTAGTTTTTCATGCCTTAGAGATTGTCATTATATGAAAGCTAAAGTTGATAAGCTCGTAACCCGTTAAAAATGAGCTTGTTAGTTTTTTGAGGGGGTGCTTGGCTAAGCTTATCTGAGGCTTATGAGCTTATTAGCTTATACAGTATGTGTTAAATAAGCCTAAACTTAGTGTTTAGCTAAAGTTTAGAGGAGTGGGCTTATGAGCTTATATAAGTGGGTTTTAATAAGTTCAAACTTTATGGCTTATTTGAGGAGGGGTGAACTTATATAAGGATATTATATAAAAAGACTTCATACCATCATTTAATATTTACACCCAATTAATGTTGATGTACTTCTTTTGTCATTCTACTTAAGCCAAACACTTAGCAAGGGCTTATGAGCGTGTGATATATAAGCCATAAGCCGCTTATATAACATAAGCATAAGCCCAGTTCATAAGCTTAGCCAAACACCCTTCACCGGTTTAGGTTCTATTTGCTTATGAGATTATAAAATTTGGAAAGGTGGCAGAACCAGCATTAATATTGACTGGGTACACAAAAAGTTTTGAAGTGAAGCACAATTTCATTACAACTATCGAGTTTTATAAAAATTGATATTTCTTTTTACCTATTAATGAACTCACCAAGCAAGTACTAGAGACATGTTTTTTCTCGACGGGGTGCACCTATTAATGAACTGACCAACAAATTATAGAGTTTCTACAGAAATTAGCACTACGAAATAAAAATCCATCACACTAGGAAATAAAAATCCATCGGGGTCATAATCTGTTCCCTAGTTCTGCCACTGAGTTCACTTTTTAACAGCTTATGGGCTTATCATTTCGAGATTATGGACTTAGTTTATCAGGTCAAGCTCATAATCTGTTAAAAATGAGCTTATCTTTTTTCTTCTTTCAAATTATGATAATCCAATTAAATAAGCTAAACAAAGATCCTGTTAGTGTAGACTTATATAGTATACGAAGGGGATTAGTGATTAATTTGTGTTTATTTGTGATATTCATTGCAGGGCTCAAATATGAGTGCATAAATGTTACCTCTGTTGGTGATCCTGGTGAGAATATACTAAATGTATTCAGTTATTAACCTAACATGCATTTTGACACTTTAGAAATTGAATATGTACTTTTTCAAGTTTAAATTTGTGTTAAGTTGTTTAAGAATCATCTATGGGAAGTTAGCAGCAACCTCCTTTTAGATATTTGGATGTCTCGTCGGTAAGAAAATACACACTCATCATCTTTGTACTAGGTTCTCCCAAAGCTTTAGATATTTAGATTTTAGATTACTTGATTCATGACCAAAGGGCCTCAGGTCTAGCGGTATGGAGGTTTTTACCCTCCTAGGCAAGGTCTCGAGTCTTGTCTAGGACGATAGGGGTTTCCTCCCGCGTGCGTAAAGGGAACATTGCCTTCTGGGTTGGACAAAACCTGGTTGTGTGGGCTCGCTACGCCTTCTGGGCTAGGGGCCATGTAGCCACAATTGCCGTCCAAAAAAAAAAAAAGATTACTTGATTCATGAAACATCTTCGATACTTTACGGGCTATGTTAACTCATTTACTACTAAGGTGTGCAATATAAAGATATCTACAATTGCTTGTGCAAAATAAATAAATTACTTCCTAATGACCTAATGTTAACTTTGATATACAGAACTTCTAAAGGTGAATCCTATGGGTTATGTACCTGCTCTGGTGGACGGCACTACTGAAGTTTCAGATTCTTATGCCATCTTATTAGTGAGTTATTTGTGTTTCACATTTTTAATGAAAATTGTTACAGGAATATTTTTTATAAACATAGTTACAAAAGTACTGCTCAAGTTCTTTCTAACAATGTCATTTACAGTATCTGGAAGAAAAATTCCCACAACATGCTTTGTTGCCACAAGATCTCATAAAAAAATCGATAAATTACCAGGTAAATGGACTTACATTTTATTCACTAATATGTCCGTTTATAAAATTTATTTCAGGTCAATAACTACTTGTTTGTGGTAGGTTGCAAGTATCGTTTCTTCCAGCATTCAACCTCTTCAGAATATGACGTTAGTTGTGAGTAGTAACTTTTTGTGATACCTGTATTTGGTAACTCACCATACCGATCTCATCTCTTGTTATTATTTGATAATGTATATGTATTTAACAGAATTATATTGGGGAACTTGTTAGTCCTGACGAGAAGCTTCCTTGGGCTCAATATCATATCCGAAAAGGGTTTGTAGGTAAGGATCAAACTGACATAGGAATTGTGTCAAGGTTTACATCAAATCAGAGTGATTAGTGATAAGGTTTATTTGGCACAAGTATAAAATATAAACTTCAGTTATGACGTGATTGGAGAATATAATTTATGTAACATAACTAGTTGGCAGCAATATTTCTCGGGTATATAAATTTTACCCCTTGTTTGTTTTATGGGTTTGATCAAGTGAGGACCATTTCAATTAAAGGCATGTCCATATTAGCTCAAGAGATTTTTAAAATTACTTCTGAATTAAAGAAAGTCCTATATACGAGAAAATGATCCATCTTCTAATTATGTGATCACTTCTGCAGCTCTCGAGAAGCTATTAGCAAACCATGCTGGAAAATATGCCACTGGAGATGAAATTTTCCTGGTATGTTTATTATTGGCCTTTTAATATATAGAGTTTATGCTGCATATAGAATGTTTAGATCTTTAGATGAGCTTGAATGGAACATCGGTTTTTAAATCTCACCGGATGCCTGAAGAACATATTTGTTAGTTTCATGGCTGCAAACAATGATTTACCCTCTTTCCATGTTACAGTTAGATTTCCCTTCTATTTTTAAAGCTCAAACCTTATAATCATAATCCAACAGTTATCTGAATTCTTATATACTACCACGAATTTATGTTTCCGTTTCTTGTACTTATTCTACACTCCAACTTAGTTACAACTTGCAAACTTTTATTCCAGTATTGCTTTAATCACGTTATAGGTTACAAAATCTTCTCTTTTGGCTCCTAAACGGGAACATGATTCCTATTTCGGGATAGTGGCAATCTAAATTATGAGGTTCATTGGGATGTTAAGAATTAGGTTCAAGCTCTCTAAGTTATTATTTCATTTTGTGATCAGTTGAATATTCTTATATGAAATTAATTATGTTCATCATAAATATCTTATTATTTACTTGCAGGCAGACTTGTATCTGGCTCCCCAAATAGATAATGCACTCAATCGCTACAGCGTTGACATGGTAATGCCTCCTCACAAGCTATGCATATATTTATCTTTTTAGTTTTTATAAGTTGAATATAACGGTCAGAATGTTCTAATGTGAGGAAAATGTTCTCTTCTAACTTGTTTTTGGAAGCCAATACATTTGGGAGACAAAAGCCTCAAATGGGTGTGGGAATGCATATTTGAGGGTTTACAAGAGTTTTGTAAATTGGAATTGGGAATTAATTCACAAAAGATACTACAAGAGATTGCAGTTAATTTTTTAAAATAGGAAAAATCTTTGAATTATGGAACTCAAGTCAGTTTATGGTTTATCTTGCGAGGCGTGTCAGTTGATGCTCATCTAGGAGTGATACAGGATAAAGTGGCAATTTTAACCCGTTTACCTTAAATGGGTGGTTTGTGTTATATGTTATATCCAACGGGTAGTGGGTAAATATAGTTGTGCTTGAAAATGAAACTTACAAATCTGTTCATTCCTTCTTCTTGTGATCCATCCCTAACTGCTTCATCCTTCCAGCCTTGTGGGTCTCTTTCTTCTGCAGCCCTACTGCATTCTCCCACTTCTTCTTTTGGCTTCTCAAACCAGGGTACTCTTGCAGTGTCATGGTACACCTTTATCAAGTCTATGAACTTCCTATAACAATCTTGTACTGCATTTCCTTCTTCATCTGTTAGGCCTTGTAGTTTTGCAATGGTTTTCCACTTGTCACTCAAAGTGACAGCCACATAGCCTCCAAGGCTATCCACAATCTTATGTAAACTAAGCAAATTCACTTTTATCACTCCAATAACTGGTGGTATTGTGTCTAATACATCATAGTTAAGATATACTAGATAAAACCACTTCACCATCTCTATATACTTCTTACTAAAGACCTCCCAATTTTTATACACTAAACTATCCTTCTTTAGTAAATTCACAAATGACATGAATCTGTTAAATGAATTTACCTTTAAGGCATAGAGTGTCCCATTCCAACTTATGTATTCTTCATCTACATAGTCTTGAGTATCATTCCTGTCCCTACTTAAATCTTCTAGGCCTTTTACCAATGAACACTCATCTTTTGGATCCAAGGACTCAAAATATTCTTCCATGTACTTGTTGTGTTCTGTGATGACATGTCTTGGTCCCCAAACTTGTTAATTGTTGCTTATTCCCTGTGATCTCTCTGTCCCAACTTTCTCCTCATCAAACATGTACTTCAAGTTGCACATGTTGTTATCAATCTTCACTGCATAACCTTGTTCCTCTAACAAATCATAACTGAGTATGTTCAATGACACTTCAGGAGTGTATTGGACATTTGGAATCACAATCTCACCATTCTTTGTATTCACCACAGCATCACCAAGTCCATAAGAAAATATAAATTTCTTTTCATTCTCTTCCTTACAAATCATTTTGAATTTGTGCTTGATCTTCTTAAACAGCATTCTTCTTGGACATAAATGAAACTTGTAACTGTTACTTACATACCAAACTTCATTCCATGTCTTGTCACTTGAACCTTCAATCATGTAATCTGCTATTACATGTATTTTTTTAGGGTATTTGACTTCTTCTGCAAGAACTTGATTTTTTGTTTCTGCTTCTTGTTGTGATTCAATCACAGCAAGTTTCTTTCTATTCTCACATGCCCAAAAAGCATGTCCCCTTTGCCTGCAAATATAGCATCTTGATTTCCTTTCTTTCTTGGTTCTCACAGTGGACTCCTTCCTTTGTTTCTCTGCCAATTTAGAAGCATTGAAGGCTTCATTCTCCAAAACTTTCTTCACAAGCATCTCCTTTCCCTTTGGTGAGATACTTTTCTTCCTAGTATTCCACTGAACCAATCTCTTTGGTGTTTCCCTTAGCAAGTATCTTCCTGTGAAGAATCCTTGATCAATTCTAGATGTTGGCCTCTCCCATGAATCTGAGCCACCGTGGCTCTGATACCACTTTTGCTTAGGCCTTGGGCCAACATGGTTGGATTTGAGAATGTGTTTGTAATTAACCATTTGTGGTTCTGTGTGTGTGTGATCTATGTGTATGCAATGAAACAGTAAAAACTTGGACAAATGTTATTGCAATATGTAGATATATTAGATAGTAAATGTTATATGTTTTAACATATTTATACAATACTAATCGACACCATGACCCTATTGACAGTTATATCCAAGCATTGTGTCTTTTGGAATATAACTGCCAACCAACTTAACTAACTTAACTGTTTTTGCATTATGGGCTGTTTGGGTTAACATTTTGACCCATATGCAGAGTACTTAATTCGACCCATACTTAAACTAATAATACATATAAACATTGTCTTAAACAAATACTAAGTACTAAACATAATACTTTGATCTAAATACATTAAGGGGTCAACAAACCCTCCCCGTTCTGACCCAAAATTAATACATTACTCGTTTTGACCTGCAAATCCACCCATGTTTCAACATCTAGATTTAGATTTGTGGGTGCTATGTTTTGCCACCTTTGTCTTCTGTTTTTGCTGTTTATCATTTTTGTTGTTTTCTTTTTTTTTCGTAACATCATTATTTGATCGGGTAAATTTTTCTTTATTAATTGGTGCAGACCGACTTCCCCCTCCTGCTTAAATTGAACAAGGCTTACAGTGAAGTACTATCTTTTCAACAGATTCTGGCTGACAAACCGCAAGAACCCTCAGGTTAAGTGAAGTAGCCGATACATTCATATGTATCTACTTTCCTTCTCTAGATTAATAATAACATCATATCTCACAATCTGTTTCTGAATCAGATGTAATCTCATGTAGCTGTATGAATTATGACCACAACTTTTTTCTGATTTGACATGTGTTGATGTTGTTACTCTGATGTGTTGCCTTCAGATTTTATCAAGCTACAATAAGACGCACCATCTCAAGGAAAACCATGTTCAACTGAAGAAGATGCGCTCGAATAAACCTGTTTCCTTTTGTACATTACATGTTGTCATAATGTATCTCTTTGTTGGACACTTGTAAGGAGTATTCTATGCACAATGATCATGGAAGCTGAATAATGCGTCAAGTTGGCAATGACCAACAAGTTATTATAGTATTATCTCAACCCCTTCCCTTCTCACCTTAGATCGAGCTAGCATGACGACTGAGGTTTCTTCCCTGGGGTTGTTCCTATATCACAAGTATCATATGTATCTGTATAAACTAATGTATAAGGATTCATAAAGTAATCTAGTATCCTTTCCATTAAGCTATTTTGTTCTACTCTGCTGGCTTTTGTTAATGCGACAGTATGGATATCCAAGTCTCATTTAACTTCTGGGTGAACTGATGGGTAAAGACCTTAAAATAACAACTTACTTTCTAATTTACCGAGATGGAACACGAACTTTTTTTATAAACATTTAAGCAACCAAACTTACTTTCTTGTTCCTAATGTCAACAAAAAAATGACTGATTTCACGTGTAGCGCATTTTATTTACACTGTATTATTTAAATGGTTTTATCCTAGTCAATAAAAAAAATCCACGTAAGTTCCCACTGGAGCAAGTTCACCCTAAATTTACCCCTTTTATATACTTCACCACGTCACTTTAATTTTCACACACCTTTATATTCTTCTAATCTTTAGCTCGGTCTACTTTTAGTCTGTTTAAAGGAGGTGTGGAAGAGTTCATAGAGATTGACAAGAAAGAAGAAAACCGCCTGAAAGAATGTACAATTTATTTACTTATAAATTATACCCTCTCCTTCATATACATAATCCATGAATTTTCTGAGTTCTTTCTTTATCAAGCTCTCATGTATTGCTGGTATCGTATCCATTTTTTTTATTTTTTTTTTCATCCTGTATTTATAACGGAAGAAATTACAAAAAGAGGTGGATAAAGCTTTCGATGAATGACATAGATCATAAAGTAGGCAAAGTAGTGTTTTGATTACCTTAGCAGCTCAGCTAGAAGTTTTGTGCTACTGTCAAAGTAATCGACCAACTTTTTAACACATTAGCGGCCTTTCTGTGTTTGAGAAAGATGCTTTTTAGCCATAAACCATTATATGGCTAATCGACCGTAATGTGAAGTTACCTATATATCGAATACTTCATTTTATATAGTTTTGATACAGGCACCAAGCAAAAATTTACATTTTGAGGCAAAACATCGTGTGCAATTCCATAAATAAAAAAGAGTTCATTTGTGAAGGGAAATTCTATACTATCTTGATTAATTTATATATATTTTAGTGCACACAATGTTATATAAGGCCTCGCCAAGGCGCGAGGCGTGGCCTCGGCGCCACGAAATGGACCAAGGCGTGAGGTCTAGGCGTCGTGTGAAAAGGCGTGGAATAAGGCGCGAAAATGCGTGCAAAGGCGCGCCTTTTTGGTTAGGCGTGGCGCCATTTTTAGAAGCATTTAGGGGATTTATTGATTTGAGCTTAAATTTCATGTATTTGGGTTATTTCTTTCTTGGGTCTCGTAATTTCAAAACTTAATTCCTACTTGGGCCTCGTTTGGGCTTTAGTATTTGAAATTGCTCTTATAAAATGATATAAAATTATAAATACATAAATTTATAAATATTTTGTTGCCGCCTTAAGCACGCCTTAAGAAACGCCAAGGCTTCGCAAAGGCGCGTAAGGCTTGAGGCGTGGCGTTGACTGTGGTGCATAAGTTGTACAAAATAATGTATTGGACCAATTGAAAAAGTGTTTAGATAAAAAAGATAAAAAAGATAAAAATGATAAAAAAAAAAAAAAAAAAAAAAATTAGATTTATTTATTTATTTGCAATGTCTCATCTTAACATGTGAAGTGAAAGTGTGGTTGTTATTGTGTTTCATGGACTGAATAAGCTCATATAAGCTCCNCATGTGAAGTGAAAGGTGTTCAATGTAAGAAGTGTTTTCTGGTAACCAATGATCAGAAGTTGGATCTGATTTTGGAGTTTTTTCGGAGAAGACAACTGTGGTTTCGAGAAGTACACGTGGCAACCACGTCACTATCATGTCATCATAAAAATGACGTGGCATGCATTTGTGTCATCTAAGTACATATTTCGCTTGGTTAAATGAGAACAAAATTTTAAGTTTGTAAACAAAAATAAAATATTGTGAATAGTAAAATATATGTTGCTATTTTTCAACATATGTAATACATACAAAGTCATTGTATTTTGTATTTTTGTTCAATTATTATTTTATGCTTTTTGAGTCATTATATTATCAGATTTTGCTAACAAGGTCATTGTAATATCAAAACTTGTTAATTAAGTCATTATACTTTGCCTTTTTTGTTACCTAATATCAACTATTTTTTTTGAGGTTTGTAAGAGAAAACTTTAGATCATTTCTGTAAGGGTAAAGACCATAAAATAACAACTTACTTTCTCAAATTTACCGAGATGAAACATGAACTTTTTTATAAACATTTAAGCCAACAAACTTACTTTCTTTGTCCTAATGTCAACAAAAAAATGACTGATTTTCCACGTGTAGCGCATTTTATTTACACGTGTATTATTTAAAAGCTTATTATCCTAGTCAATAAAAAAAAATCCATGTAAGTTTCCCGCTTAAAAAGTCAACCCTAATTTACCCCCTTTTATATACTTCACCCGTCGCTTAATTTTACACACATTTCTTTTACTAAACCCTAATTTCTCTCTCAAAACGATTCAATCCCAATTACATGAAATTGACTTGAAGAACTTTCGTGATAACTAAAGGTATGCATTATACAATGCTCAATTTGTATTTTTAACTGTTAATTTTGTAAAGCTCTAATTTATGATGTAACCCTAAATTTCAGGTGAACCAAAGAAGAAGAAATCAAGGAAGGGGGTTTTCACCATATATGTCAGATATGATGGTATCTTTACTGGTGGACCTTTGAGATATTCACAAGGCGATCTCAAAGAAATAAATGATGTTTCTTTCGAAGGTATGTCGCATGAAAACCTTGTGGAAATCTTGAAGAAGTTATTTCCCAGTAAGTATTTCTATAGGTTGTATTATTGTAAAACGGGTACCCCATTGCAGTTAGGTATAAAAGAGCTTAAGAATGATAATGATGTTACTGAAATGTTGAAAGTTGGTTATCTGAATGGGAATAAGATTGATCTTTATTTAGAACATGTTGATTATGATGTCTTAGACTTTCTGGAAATGGAAGATAAGGAACAACATGTAGAGGATAGTGATGATAGCTATTCTAGTGATGACTGTGAAGAAGTAGATTATGTGGACTTTCAGAATGAGGCTGATGATGTGGTTATTAAGAATTTTAGTACAAATGATCCTTTCTTAAACAAGCTTACTAGTGATAAAGGTTTATTTAGGACTTATGTACATAGACAAGCCCCTGTAAGTGTACCTGAACCAGAAGAAGATCCTGAGCATAACACAATAGACCCTGCTTGTAAGGTTAAGAAAGGTGCAGTTTATCCAACTTTTAACCCTGATATACCTTGGAATCAGATGAAACCCATCTTAGGTATGAGATATGAGGACTCTCAACAACTGAAATTTGCTTTGGCCAATTATGGTGTAGCTAATGGTTATCAGTTATGGTATATGAAGAATGACTGGAGGTCTGTTTTGGTATACTGTGGTAGAAATGTTGATGAGGGCAGATGTGCAGCTAAAAAAGGTGACAAAAATAGGTTGATGGGAAATCAGAAAAAAGCACTAGGCAAGAAGGGTGAAAATGTTGTTACAAATGATTGTGGGGAGGGTACAAGTATAACATGGAAGCTAAGAAAGAAAAAGAAACCAGTGAAGAAGAAGAGTTCAGGTCTAAAGAGTGGTAATTGCTGTCCTTTTAGACTCTATGCTACATGGATGTCTAATGAGCACTCATTCCAAATAAAGTCCCTCATACCTGATCATAAATGCTCTAGGAACTACAACTTGGGTGCTCTTGTAAACTATAAGTGGATTGCAGGCCAGTATTCAAAAGAAATCATAGCTGATCCTGACATACCATACAGAAAGATGAAAGATGACATTAGAGTTAAATTTAAGATAGATGTCAGTTTAGGACAGTGTAAAAGGGCAAAACAGAGGGCATTATATGAGCATGAAGGGGGGCTAATAGAGCATTACAGTAAACTATATGAATACAGAAATGCTGTTTTACAAACCAACCCTGGGTCCACATGTAGATTAGATGTGGATGAAACTTCTAATGGCAATGTGTTGTTTAAAAGGATGTATGTTTGTTTCAAAGGGGTAAAAGATGGATGGATAGCAGGTTGTAGGAAGGTAATTGGACTTGATGGCTGTTTCTTGAAACATACATGTAGGGGTGAATTACTCACAGCCATGGGAAGGGATGCAAACAATCAAATGTATCCCATTGCATGGGCTGTAGTTAGGGTAGAAAATGCAGAGAACTGGAGTTGGTTTATGTCTCTCATAAGTGATGATCTTTGTTTGAATGAAGGCCAAGGCATTACAGTCATTTCAGATTCTCACAAGGTAACCTTTATTTCCCTAAACTTTTTATTTCTACACTATCTGTTAACTACATTATTTCTACACTGTCTGTTAACTACAATATATTTCATATGAATCAGGGTTTGCTTGATGCAGTGAGTGATTGGTTACCACATGCAGAGCATAGAAAATGCACTAGGCATTTATATGCAAATTTCAAGAAGAAGTTTACTGGTGTTCAATATCAAAGGCTCTTTTGGACTGCTGCATCAAGTACATTAGAACAACAGTTTGAGTTCTACATGGAGCAAATCAAACAGATTGACCAGGCAGCTTATGATTGGTTAATTGAAAGAAACCCTAACTCATGGAGTAGAGCATTCTTTGCATTGGATAGAAAGTGTGCATCATTTGAGAATGGAATATCTGAGAGTTTTAACAGAGCAATTTTGGGGCCTAGATCAAGACCTATAATTACTATGCTGGAAGACATCAGGCTATACATAATGCAAAGGTTGGTGGCCATGAATAAGAAAGCATTCTCATTGGAAGACACAATCACACCAAGTATAAGGAAAAGGCTAAACATTCTGGAAGATACACAAAGGTATATATGTTTTTTATATTCTCAGGTTTGTTGTTTTGGAAGTGTATTAACATTATGTCTTAATTATTGTTTTTTATCTTTACAGGTTTTGGGATGTATTTCCTAGTGGTTTCCAAGTTCTTGAAGTCAGGAAAGGAGATGAGAGTTATGCTGTCAATCTACAACATAAGGTATGCTCTTGTAAGCATTGGGAATTATGTGGTGTCCCATGTGTGCATGCTGTAGCAGCATATATGCATATGGGCAAAGAATGTGATGAAGGTGTGAGTCATTGGTATAGTCAGGATAAATGGTTTAGTGCTTATCAGTTTTCAATTAACCCTGTTTGGGGATCAAAAACCTGGAAAAGGACCAATGACAAACCACCTTTACCCCCACTAGTTAGAAAGATGCCTGGTAGACCTCAAAAGGCAAGAAGGAAAGCACAAGATGAAAATAATGGTGTTCAAGTTAGTAGGGTGGGTAGAACTATGACTTGTTCAAATTGTTGGCAAAAAGGACATAACAAGGCAGGATGTAAAAATCCCACACAACCTAAACCTCAAACTGAGAAAAGGCAACCAGGTAGAAACAGAGAAACTGGACATGGTCAATGTGCAAGCAGAGCTGGTAGGGGTGGTAGGGGTGGTAGGGGTGGCAGAGGTGGTAGGGGTGGTAGGGGTGGCAGAGGTGGTAGGGGTGGTAGGGGTGGCAGAGGTGGTAGGGGTGGCAGAGGTGCAGTTAACATGTGGAATATCACTTCATATGATGATATACCATTACAACAGGTAAGAAGCATTGAATAAGATCTTTATTTGCTTCTTTTGTTAATAACTATATTAATAAATTTTCACTTGTATTACAGAGACAACAAATGGAATATGATGAGGAAGTATTTACAGAATTTATGGAAAAGGAAAAACATGAAAGTGGTCTAACAGAAGCACAGGTAATTTTAACTTCAAATTTTATTAATGTTTAGCAATTTTATAACTAATCATGCACTGACAAAACAGAGACTACAAATGGATCAGGATGAGGAAATCTTTAGAGAATTTACGGAACAAGAGGACAGGAAGGAGCAAGAGTTAGCTGAACAAATTAGACAAGAAAAATATGAGGAAAAAAGAAGGTTATTTGCTGAGAATGGAATAGAAGACATGCTTGAACCTTATAACAGTGTAATTACACAGCAAAAAG
>LBNU01003673.1:63863-78473 GCA_014162995.1 Artemisia annua | reverse complement strand
TTTTCATTTAAGTTTCATAAAAAGCTTATGGGTTAGGGCTTACAAAAGAAGCCGTGGCTTATTTGCTTATTTCTAAGCTTATTTTAGTGTCTTAACGTTTTATTTATCAAGTTTTTACAAGTTTTATTTAGCTTTTTATTAATTTCAGTGTCACGTTATATTGTTTAAAGTCCAGTAGGTAACTTAGGGTTTAATAGCGAGTATGGGTGTCATTTAGGGTTTTATAGCGAGTTTGAGTTTTTAAAGGATAGCGATTTTGGTTCTTTTTGTGTTCTCTAGCGAGTTTGTTCCATAGGTAGCGAGTATGATGCATACACTAGCGAGTATGGGTATTTAAACCCCTAGCGAGTTTCATTTGTTTTTGAGTCTAGCGAGTTTCTTTCTTTTATTTTTGGTAGCGAGTTTGTCTTTTGGTAGGTGCTAGCGAGTTTGAGTTCTTTGAGTCCTAGCGAGTACGTGTTTCTCTTTAGCCTAGCGAGTTTGGTCCAAATAGGTAGCATAGCGAGTTTGCTTTAGGAGTCTAGTGTAGCGAGTTTGTTTATAGTCTCTTGTCTGGTTTAATTTTTTTGTCTAAGTCTTTGAGTCGTGTTTTGTTCTAGTCTTTTCTTTTCCTATTTCTTTTACAAGCCGAGCTAGGCTTTTGTTTTCTCCATCGTTCTTCGAGTGGAGTTTTGTTTGGGTCATTCTTAAACGAAACTCTGCCGAATTTTCTTTAATTTCTTTTTAACTTAGTCTATTTTCTTTTAACTTGTTTATTTTCTTTTAAACATTTACTTTACCTTTCCTTTATTAACTAAACTTAAAAACCACAAAAACATTTTACACTATTATTTTATTTTCATTTCTTTTATTTACTTTACCTTTATTTATTTTATTTCTTTCCTTTATTTCTCTTTACGTTTATGTTTTCTTTTCTCGTTCATTTTAATTTCTTTACTCACGTTTTACTTTTCATTAACTTTTAAATAAAGTTAGTAGCGTAAACAAAACCAAAACATATCTTTAAACCCATTCACATCACATAACTCACGGTTTTGAACGACTAAGATCCATTCAACCCTCGTTGGGACTACGACCCGTGGTTTACAAGCTTCACCGCTTGGTTTACCTCGATCAATTTTTGGCGCCGCTGCCGGGGAGCGGTTGATAAGATTAAGTTGTTTGATCGTTCGAGACTTGTGATTTGAAGACCCTTCTTTTAGAAGTTAACGCTTTTTCTTAAAAACAAAAACAAAAAAAAAATTTATAAAACCTATAAAAACCAAAAATATTTTCTCTTTTCTTTTATAAACTTATAAAAACCAAAAAGATTTTCTTTTCTACTTTCTTTTTCACTTTGTTTTGTTTTGATTTGTATGATCACTCGTTCCAAGTCTAACTTGAACGAGTCTTCTTCTTCTTCCACAGTGCCAACTAACCGCAGTCGTCGTAGACGGAGGCAAAGAAACGTACCCGAGTTACGTGATCTTCCTACTCCCATCACCGAGATGGCCGACCAACGCACGATGCAGGAATTGCTCCAATGTCCTACCGAAGGATATGGAGATGCTATTGTTCTACCCCAAATCCTTTCTGAGAATTTTGAGCTTAAAACCGGTTTGATTCAACTTGTCACTTCTAATCAATTTCAAGGTTTTGAAAGGGACGATCCTCATGCCCACATCCGTTGGTTCAACAAGTTAACTTCAACCATGAAATTCAAAGATGTCCCTCATGAAGCTATTAAGCTAATGCTCTTTCCCTTTTCTCTAGAGGGGGCAGCCCGAGTTTGGCTCGAGAAAGAACCCCCTCGTTCCATTACCACTTGGGAAGAGCTTGTTTCAAAATTCGTTAATCATTTCTTTCCCCCATCCAAAACAACAAACCTAAAGAATGATATAACCAATTTTCAGCAACGTTTTGATGAAAGCTTTGGTGAGGCATGGGAACGTTTCAAGGATCTTCTTCGCAAGTGTCCTCACCATGGTTTCTCCGAATTGCACCAAATCGATACGTTCTATAACGCTTTGACTCAAAACGATCAAGATTCTTTGAACTCAGCCGCCGGTGGCAATATCTTGAATCGTACGCCACGGGATATTCTTACTATCATTGAGAACAAATCAAAGGTTCCGACTTCTCGTAACAAACCGAATGTTTCGAAAGCAACGTTGTTTAATCCTTCTTCTTCGACGTCATCGGCCCAACCATCGGAGATGGCCGAACTTACCGATGCTTTACGTTTGATGATGAAAGAGTTTAAGAACCAGAATCAGAAACCCGAGCCCGTTAAAGCTGTTAATGAAGTGTGTGTGATTTGTGGTGGTCCCCATCAGTATTATAATTGTCAAGCCACCGATGGCCAAATTGGTAATGCTGACGTTGCAGCTGCTAACTTTATTCAAAACCAAGGTTTTAGACCTAACAACCAAATGGGACCACCAGGATTTCCACCATTGCAAACTCATCAAAACCGTTACCCTCAAAATAACCAAGGTTATCAAAACCAAGGTTACAACCAAAACCGTGCAACAAGCTACAATCAAAACCAAGGTTATCAAAATTATCAAAGTTCTCCACCCCAACAAACTTTTAACCAACAACCACCACCAAGGTCAACGTCTCCTGAGCTCGCCAATTACATCAAAACCAATGACGTGAGCATGCGAGCAATGCAAAACCAAATCAACAACTTGAAGGTTGACTTTAAGAAGGAAATCGACGCGTCAATGTCTCAACAGACTAATGAGCTTAAGCAAATGATGAACGCTTTTATGCAAATGAATCAACCATCATCGTCGAGTTGTCTTCCAAGTAATACGATTCATAACCCACGTGGTGATTTGAAAGCGATTACGACTAGAAGTGGTGTGTCATACGAAGGACCCACGGTTCCGACTACCTCGTCTTCTTTACCCCCTAAGGTGGTCGTCCGTGAGACCGAGGCGACAAAGGATAAGGAAATTCCTACTAACAACGGAAGGACCGAATACATCCAACCTCCGGTTGTCCAAAGTGAACCAAAGTTTAAAAGATCATTGCCTTATCCGGTTAACCCAAAGTTTCGTGAAAAGAATCACCAACAAATGAAAAAATTTCTTCAAATTTTTCAAGATCTTCACTTTGACTTGAGTTTTGCGGATGCTTTGCTTTATATGCCTAAATTTGCTACAACTTTCAAAAGCTTAATGAGTAACAAAGAAAAATTATTGGATATTGCTAACACGCCTTTGAATGAGAATTGCTCGGCGGTTGTCCTAAAGAAACTTCCCGAAAAACTTGAAGACCCCGGCAAATTTCTAATTCCTTGTGATTTCCCGGGAATGATTGAATGCCTAGCCTTGGCCGATCTTGGCGCAAGCATCAATCTTATGCCCTTGTCCGTTTGGAAAAGACTATCTCTCCCCGAACTAACTCCTACTCGAATGACTCTCGAGCTCGCGAACCGTTCAATCGCTCATGCAAAAGGTATCGCTGAAGATGTCATCGTGAAGGTTGGAAAGTTCTATTTCCCGGTTGATTTTGTTGTTTGTGATTTTGATGCCGATCCTCGAGTTCCTCTCATTCTTGGGAGAGGATTCTTGAAGACGAGCCATGCTTTAGTTGATGTTTTTGCGGAAGAAGTCACTCTCCGAGTTGAGGATGAGGCCATTACGTTTAATATCCAACAAACTTCTACAAACGCCGCCAATACATTTTCGGTTAAAAGTATTGATGTCAAAGATGTTAGTAATGATGTTTCTTCCGAGTCTTCCAATCCTTCCCTTCCGAGTGAGGGAAGTGATTTTTCTATGGAAGAGCTCGAGGTTTTCTCTCATAATGATCCCGTTTTACCTCAAATTGATGAAGCCGTCTTTGATATGGAGGGAGATATTCGCTTAATTGAAAAATTGTTGAATGAACCACCGTCAACTCTCCCTCCCGAAAAAGTCAACTTGGATGCCAAACCGTTTGAATCCGATTCTAAGTCCAAAGATCAAAGTAGTGGCAGTACCACTTCTAGAGTCGATGCTCTTCTTGAGGAGTTCGCCGATGAACTCGCTCTCCTTGATTCCATTCCACGAGAGGATGAGGACGTTGAATCCGACTTACGCAGATTGGAGTTTTTACTAAACAATGACGATGATGATTTTGTTGATGTTCAAGTTAATCAAAAACAAGTTGATAATTTCTCAAATCAAACTTCATCACTTGGTTCGCACTTTGAGCTTACCAACGACCAAAGTGATGATGAACTTTTTGATTTCAAAGCCGATCAAAGTGAGTGGAAAAACATTTTATATGGAAAATCTTTTGAAGAAAAATCTTTTGATGATCAAAGTGATGATGAACTTTTTGATTTCAAGGCTGATCAAACCGAATGGCGAAATATTTTATATGGGAAATCTGTTGATGAAAAATCTTTTGAGAAAAAATCTTTTGATGAAAAATCTGATGAAAAAGAATTCAAAAAGGAGTTTAAAATGGTAACAATCAATGAGGAATCTACTTTTGAGCTAAATGATTTATCTTCTTTTGAGGATGATTTGTTTTCTTCCGATGAGTCCACCATCGAGTACCTTTCCGATTTTTCCTGTGAAGACAAAGTTTTTAATCCAGGAATACTCGATGGTGGTAAAACTCATCCTTTGATGAATGTGACTCCAAACAAAAATTTTGAGCAGTTTTTAATGATGAAGGAAAATGATTGCTTTTCGCTCACTTCTGAGCAAAAATCTTTATCATTAATGAAAACAAAATCTTTGCTACCGTTTGACACGGGGAATGAGGACACTATTCTTGATCCGGGAGAGGGAAAATTTTTTCACAAAAATTTACTTTACTTGAACTCCACCCACCCTCCCGTGATTTTTGTGACTTCTCTTGTTTTACACTCCTACGCGAGTGAAGATGTTGTTTTTGATCCAGGCATTCCTTCTTTTGTGTCAACTTTGTGTTTCATTTGCTCCCCCAAGGACAAGTAAATTCGGGGCGAGTCTAAGCTATACGACTCGTTACTAAACAAGCGCTTCGTGGGAGGCACCCCATGCTTATCCTTTTTATTTTTAATATCTAATAAGTAACGCGAGGAGGGGGACCTCTTCCAATCTTGTGTTTGCTTGGTTGTTTGTGTTTGTGTAGGATTTCCCCAATTCATGATGACTCTCGTGCTCGTGGATCGTCTCATCTCCACTCGAGTCCCATGTCTTGCTGCTAGAATGGAAATCCTATATCCAAAATCTTATCGACTAATGGTATCTTTGGCATACTTAATAAACGGCCTTAGATTTATTATTAGGATTACCCTTACCTTGAAAACATTGAGGACAATGTTTATCTTTAGTCTGGGGGGGGGGTGAATCTTCGATTTGATTGACCTAGCACTTTCACCATTGCTGTTTACTTATGCAACCCCGTTTTCCTCAAAAATCCACAAAAATTGAAAAATTTTGAAAAATTCCAAACAAAAAAAAGAGAAAAATATAAAAATACAAAAATAGAATAAAGGTTTTGACACCGCGTTTGACTTTCCTACTAGGTAAGAGTGAGAATTAAAATTTTGACTTGATCCGGGCGTGTTGAGCCCTAGCTTGTTCCCTTAACCATTGATGATCACAAAAGCTTTTGCTAGTTTTGTACACAAGGAGCTACTCTTTTGTCGGCTCCCGTACTTGACTTTATATATGCGTAGCTTGATTATCGGCTAAGTATTCGCGGATCTCATTATTTGAGATTTTAAATTTGCGGAGAACGTGAAATGATAGAGTTTCTTTAGAAGTTAGATGCTAAGCATAGAGTAGTTGGATCTCTTTAAAGCTCATCGAAGGTACTCATGACTTTTTGTTCCCACAAAATTGCTTCACCCCATATATGTGCAAAATAATTAAAGATGTTAGGTTTAGCCGATGAGTAGTTCTTTTTCTTCTTAAGAGAATCTTTGCTTGGGAAATTGGGTACACATCATGGATACACGTCAGTTGAGTTGTATTGTATTGTATAAGCGTAGTACGCATGAGGTTTCGGAGCTACCCTAAAGCCCGTTGTTATGTATAAGCTAAAGTGCTTTAAGACTTCGGATTGAGATCGGACCTTGGATCCTAGATTCCAACCCTAGCAGTTGGCGGTAGGTCTTGGACTGAAACCGTGAAGGTTCGGAGTTGAGAAGTTACTAAGATCATAAACAATATGAGTTGAGGGGGCTTGTTGTAAAAGGAATCCACCATGGAAACCTTAAATACCCACCTTAAGCTTCATTTTGAAGCTAGTAGTCTTTAGTCTTAGTTAGTCTTCATTTTAGTTTTTCATTATGTCATTTACTTTACTTGTCATTTAAATTCTTGTCATTTAAGTTTATGTCAATTTAATTTTCATGTCTTGATTTACTTATTGTCATTTTATTGCTTTAATCTTTACAAGTTCTTTCTTAATCTTTACAAGCTTTTATTAATTTTCTTGTCACCTTTGCATGATTTTCATTTGAGTTTCATAAAAAGCTTATGGGTTAGGGCTTGCAAGAGAAGCCGTGGCTTATTTGCTTATTTCTAAGCTTATTTTAGTGTCTTAACGTTTTATTTATTAAGTTTTTATAAATCTTGTTTACCTTTTATTAAATCTTTGTGTCACGTTATAAGCTTTTAATATACAGTAAGTCACTTAGGGTTTAATAGCGATTATGGTGTTTTTTAGGGTTTTATAGCGAGTTTAGGTTTTTGTATTAGAAATAGCGAGTATGGATTTTAGAGGCTAGCGAGTTTGATAAACTGCCTAGCGAGTATCATTTTTTATTTAGGCTAGCGAGTTTGTGTTTTGTCCTAGGTCTAGCGAGTTTGGTCCCTAAGTATAGCGAGTAACATTTCTTTGTTTGTTTTGTCTAGCGAGTTTGTATAATTGCTAGCGAGTTTGGTCCCTTATATTGCTAGCGAGTTTGTAACCAAGGTCCTAGCGAGTTTGGTCCATTTTGTGTAGCGAGTTTGGATTTTAGTTGCTAGCGAGTTTATTTTTCTATTTATTGAGTCAACTTTATTTTTAGTCTAAGTCTTTGAGTCGTGTCTTGTTCTAGTCTTTTCTTATCTTATTTCTTTTACAAGCCGAGCTAGGCTTTTGTTTTCTCCATCGTTCTTCGAGTGGAGTTTCGTTCGGATCATTCCTAAACGAAACTCTGCCGAATTTTCTTTAATTTCTTTTAACTTAGTCTATTTTCTTTTAACTTGTTTTATTTTCTTTTAAACATTTACTTCACTTTTCTTTTATCATTTAAATCTAAAACCACAAAAACATTTTACACTATTATTTTATTTTCATTTCTTTTATTTACTTTATCTTTATTTATTTTATTTCTTTCTTTTATTTCTTTTTACGTTTATGTTTTCTTTTCTCGTTCATTTTAATTTCTTTACTCACGTTTTACTTTTCATTAAGTTTTAAATAACGTTTAGTAGCGTAATTAAACCCAAAACATATCTTTAAACCCATTCACATCACATAACTCACGGTTTTGAACGACTAAGATCAGTTCAACCCTCGTTGGGACTACGACCCGAGGTTCTTAAGCTTCACCGCTTGGTCCGCCTCGATCAATTTTTGGCGCCGCTGCCGGGGAGCGGTTGATTAGATTAAGTTGTTTGATCGTTCGAGACTTGTGATTTGAAGACCCTTCTTTTAGAAGTTAACGCTTTTTCTTAAAAACAAAAACAACAAAAAAATTATAAAACCTATAAAAACCAAAAATATTTTCTCTTTTCTTTTATAAACTTATAAAAACCAAAAAGATTTTCTTTTCTACTTTCTTTTTCACTTTGTTGTGTTTTGATTTGTATGATCACTCGTTCCAAGTCTAACTTGAACGAGTCGTCTTCTTCTTCCACAGTGCCAACTAACCGCAGTCGTCGTAGACGGAGGCAAAGAAACGTACCCGAGTTACGTGATCCTCCTACTCCCATCACCGAGATGGCCGACCAACGCACGATGCAGGAATTGCTCCAATGTCCTACCGAAGGATATGGAGATGCTATTGTTCTACCCCAAATCCTTTCTGAGAATTTTGAGCTTAAAACCGGTTTGATTCAACTTGTCACTTCTAATCAATTTCAAGGTTTTGAAAGGGACGATCCTCATGCCCACATCCGTTGGTTCAACAAGTTAACTTCAACCATGAAATTCAAAGATGTCCCTCATGAAGCTATTAAGCTAATGCTCTTTCCCTTTTCTCTAGAGGGGGCAGCCCGAGTTTGGCTCGAGAAAGAACCCCCTCGTTCCATTACCACTTGGGAAGAGCTTGTTTCAAAATTCGTTAATCATTTCTTTCCCCCATCCAAAACAACAAACCTAAAGAATGATATAACCAATTTTCAGCAACGTTTTGATGAAAGCTTTGGTGAGGCATGGGAACGTTTCAAGGATCTTCTTCGCAAGTGTCCTCACCATGGTTTCTCCGAATTGCACCAAATCGATACGTTCTATAACGCTTTGACTCAAAACGATCAAGATTCTTTGAACTCAGCCGCCGGTGGCAATATCTTGAATCGTACGCCACGGGATATTCTTACTATCATTGAGAACAAATCAAAGGTTCCGACTTCTCGTAACAAACCGAATGTTTCGAAAGCAACGTTGTTTAATCCTTCTTCTTCGACGTCATCGGCCCAACCATCGGAGATGGCCGAACTTACCGATGCTTTACGTTTGATGATGAAAGAGTTTAAGAACCAGAATCAGAAACCCGAGCCCGTTAAAGCTGTTAATGAAGTGTGTGTGATTTGTGGTGGTCCCCATCAGTATTATAATTGTCAAGCCACCGATGGCCAAATTGGTAATGCTGACGTTGCAGCTGCTAACTTTATTCAAAACCAAGGTTTTAGACCTAACAACCAAATGGGACCACCAGGATTTCCACCATTGCAAACTCATCAAAACCGTTACCCTCAAAATAACCAAGGTTATCAAAACCAAGGTTACAACCAAAACCGTGCAACAAGCTACAATCAAAACCAAGGTTATCAAAATTATCAAAGTTCTCCACCCCAACAAACTTTTAACCAACAACCACCACCAAGGTCAACGTCTCCTGAGCTCGCCAATTACATCAAAACCAATGACGTGAGCATGCGAGCAATGCAAAACCAAATCAACAACTTGAAGGTTGACTTTAAGAAGGAAATCGACGCGTCAATGTCTCAACAGACTAATGAGCTTAAGCAAATGATGAACGCTTTTATGCAAATGAATCAACCATCATCGTCGAGTTGTCTTCCAAGTAATACGATTCATAACCCACGTGGTGATTTGAAAGCGATTACGACTAGAAGTGGTGTGTCATACGAAGGACCCACGGTTCCGACTACCTCGTCTTCTTTACCCCCTAAGGTGGTCGTCCGTGAGACCGAGGCGACAAAGGATAAGGAAATTCCTACTAACAACGGAAGGACCGAATACATCCAACCTCCGGTTGTCCAAAGTGAACCAAAGTTTAAAAGATCATTGCCTTATCCGGTTAACCCAAAGTTTCGTGAAAAAAATCACCAACAAATGAAAAAATTTCTTCAAATTTTTCAAGATCTTCACTTTGACTTGAGTTTTGCGGATGCTTTGCTTTATATGCCTAAATTTGCTACAACTTTCAAAAGCTTAATGAGTAACAAAGAAAAATTATTGGATATTGCTAACACGCCTTTGAATGAGAATTGCTCGGCGGTTGTCTTAAAGAAACTTCCCGAAAAACTTGAAGACCCCGGCAAATTTCTAATTCCTTGTGATTTCCCGGGAATGATCGAATGCCTAGCCTTGGCCGATCTTGGCGCAAGCATCAATCTTATGCCCTTGTCCGTTTGGAAACAACTATCTCTCCCCGAATTAACTCCTACTCGAATGACCCTCGAGCTCGCGAACCGTTCAATCGCTCATGCAAAAGGTATCGCTGAAGATGTCATCGTGAAGGTTGGAAAATTCTATTTCCCGGTTGATTTTGTTGTTTGTGATTTTGATGCCGACCCTCGAGTTCCTCTCATTCTTGGGAGAGGATTCTTGAAAACGAGCCATGCTTTAGTTGATGTTTTCGCGGAAGAAGTCACTCTCCGAGTTGAGGATGAGGCCATTACGTTTAATATCCAACAAACTTCTACAAACGCCGCCAATACATTTTCGGTTAAAAGTATTGATGTCAAAGATGTTAGTAATGATGTTTCTTCCAAGTCTTCCAATCCTTCCCTTCCGAATGAGGAAAGTGATTTTTCTATGGAAGAGCTCAAGATTTTCTCTCATAATGATCCCGTTTTACCTCAAATTGATGAAGCCGTCTTTGATATGGAGGGAGATATTCACTTAATTGAAAAATTGTTGAATGAACCACCGTCAACTCTACCTCCCGAAAAAGTCAACTTGGATACCAAACCGTTTGAATCCGATTCTAAGTTCCAAGACCAAAGTAGTGGCAGTACCACTTCTAGAGTCGATGCTCTTCTTGAGGAGTTCGCCGATGAACTCGCTCTCCTTGATTCCATCCCACGAGAGGATGAGGACGTTGAATCCGACTTACGCAGATTGGAGTTTTTACTAAACAATGACGATGATGATTTTGTTGATGTTCAAGTTAATCAAAAACAAGTTGATAATTTCTCAAATCAAACTTCATCACTTGGTTCGCACTTTGAGCTTACCAACGACCAAAGTGATGATGAACTTTTTGATTTCAAGGCCGATCAAAGTGAGTGGAAAAACATTTTATATGGAACGTCTTTTGAAGAAAAATCTTTTGATGATCAAAGTGATGATGAACTTTTTGATTTCAAGGCTGATCAAACTGAATGGCGAAATATTTTAAATGGAAAATCTGTTGATGAGAAATCTTTTGAGACAAAATCTTTTGATGAAAAATCTGATGAAAAAGAATTCAAAAAGGAGTTTAAAATGATAACAATCAAAATGGAATCTACTTTTGAGCTAAATGATCTATCTTCGTTTGAGGATGATTTGTTTTCTTCCGATGAGTCCACCATCGAGTACCTTTCCGATTTTTCCTGTGAAGACAAAGTTTTTAATCCAGGAATACTCGAGCGTGGTAAAACTCATCCTTTGATGAATGTGACTCCAAACAAAAATTTTGAGCAGTTTTTAATGATGAAGGAAAATGATTGCTTTTCGCTCACTTCTGAGCAAAAATCTTTATCATTAATGAAAACAAAATCTTTGCTACCGTTTGACACGGGGAATGAGGACACTATTCTTGATCCGGGAGAAGGAAAATTTTTTCACAAAAATTTACTTTACTTGAACTCCACCCACCCTCCCGTGACTTTTGTGACTTCTCTTGTTTTACACTCCTTCGCGAGTGAAGATGTTGTTTTTGATCCAGGCATTCCTCCTTTTGTGTCAAATGTATGTTTCATTTGCTCCCCCAAGGACAAGTAAATTCGGGGCGAGTCTAAGCTATACGACTCGTTACTAAAAAAGCGCTTCGTGGGAGGCACCCCATGCTTATCCTTTTATTTTTATTTTATTATCTAATAAGTAACGAGAGGAGGGCGACCTCTTCCAATCTTGTGTTTGCTTGGTTGTTTGTGTTTTTGCAGGATTTCCCCAATTCATGATGACTCTCGTGCTCGTAGATCGTCTCATCTCCACTCGAGTCTCATGTATTGATGCTGCTTGGAAATCACTATATCCAAATCTTATCGACTAATGGTATCTTTGGCATACTTAATAAACGGCCTTAGATTTATTATTAGGATTACCCTTACCTTTGAAACATTGAGGACAATGTTTATCTTTAGTCTGGGGGGGTGAATCTTCGATTTGATTGACCTAGCACTTTCACCATTGTCGTTTACTTACGCAACCCCGTTTTCTTCAAAATTCCAAAAAAATTGACAAATTTTGAAAAATTCCAAAAAAAAAAAAGAATGAGAAAAATATAAAAATGCAAAAATAGAATAAAAGTTTTGACACCGCGTTTGACTTTCCTACTAGGTAAGAGTGGGAATAAAAATTTTGACTTGATCTGGGCGTGTTGAGCCCTAGCTTGTTCCCTTAACCAAAGATGATCACAAAAGCTTTTGCTAGTTTTGTACACAAGGAGCTACTCTTTTGTCGGCTCCCGTACTTTACTTTATATATGCGTGGCTTGATTATTGGCTAAGCATTCGCGGATCTCATTATTTGAGATTTTAAATTTGCGGAGAGGAGAAGAAAGCACNCCCTTAACCAAAGATGATCACAAAAGCTTTTGCTAGTTTTGTACACAAGGAGCTACTCTTTTGTCGGCTCCCGTACTTTACTTTATATATGCGTGGCTTGATTATCGGCTAAGCATTCGCGGATCTCATTATTTGAGATTTTAAATTTGCGGAGAACGTGAAATGATAGAGTTTCTTTAGAAGTTAGATGCTAAGCATAGAGTAGTTGGATCTCTTTAAGGCTCATCGAAGGTACTCATGACTTTTTGTTCACACAAAATTGCTTCACCCCATATATGTGCAAAATAATTAAAGATGTTAGGTTTAGCCGATGAGTAGTTCTTTTTCTTCTTAAGAGAATCTTTGCTTGGGAAATTGGGTACACATCATGGATACACGTAAATTGAGTTGTATTGTATATCGTTGAATAAGCGTAGTACGCATGTGGTTTCGGCGCTACCCAAAAGCCCGTTGTTATGAATGAGCTAAGGTGCTTTAAGACTTCGGATTGAGATCGGGCCTTGGATCCTAGATTCCAACCCTAGCAGTTGGCGGTAGGTCTTGGACTGAAACCGTGAAGGTTCGGAGTCGAGAAGTTACTAAGGCAAGAAAAAGAAAAAAAGAAAAAAGTGAAAGAAAAAAAAAGTATCAAAAATGAGAAAAAGAAGAAAAAGAAAAGAAAGAATAAGGATGTATGTTGAAGATTTATGGATCAAGAGTTCTAGTGTTAAGGCTAAAGTTGGTCGCGCGTGAGGTGCATGTTACGATCCTAGATCGGACGCATGAGGTGCACGTGAAATGTACTCGCCAACTTATGTCTATTTTTGATGTATTCCAAAAGTCTTTGTATGTATCCAATATCCTTGATGTGGACCACATTTCTCTTGCAGACCTTCTTAAGGGAAGATCGATAACTACTTAGCGTTTGAATTTGGTATCTTTATCGGACTAAAAACTATGAAACGAGATGTTTATGAAGAAATTCATTTCTCTCACAAAAATAAAATAATGAGATACAAAAATAGGAAAATGGGAGCAAGAGGTACACGAGTAACTTCCATGAGTAGCGTTGGCATCTAACTTGTAATTAAACAATGATCCGTTTTTACGCTTAGTTTGGGGGCTTGTGAAAAATCAGGGACGATGAATTTTATCCAATCGGTCACTTTTCTATGAATCGTGTTCTTGCTCTATGACCCTTAATCGTTATTGAAAGATAATGAAAGTCAAGCACACCGTCATAAGCTAAAGTAGTGTAATACAAGAAGTAGCATATAGAATAAAATGGAAACCCGGGGCGTTTTAGGGAATAAATGATTTCGTATCTCTTTTGAACGTTTTGCTACTTTTTAAAGTTAGTAAAGAGAGGTGTGGAATTATTTATCTTTAAAGCGTGACGTGATTACATTGCGTGAGGACACGCAATACCTTAGTCTGGGGGATTTTGATGTGTGCTATTTTACACATGTTTTTGACCTTAGTTTAAGTGTGTATAAGACCAAAAACTAACGTGAAACGCCAAAGATATAGTGTTTTTGTGTTTGTGACTGTGCAGGAACGGATATTGCATAAATGGCATGAAAACCAACCAAAAAGCCCTAAAAGAGCACGAGATTTGGAAAAGAGTCAAAGAGCCGAGTCAAAGATGAAATTTACTCAAGTAAAGCCCGTGACGATGTTTTCATTACTTAAAGGCTCGTGAATATGAAAGAGATACTTAATCGAAGATTAAAGATGATTATCATGTATAAGCTTCCCAAACTCGAGCAAGTGGTCAAAGTGTTAAGACTAAAGTTGGTCGCGCGTGAGGTGCATGTTACGATCCTAGATCGGACGCATGAGGTGCACGTGAAATGTACTCGCCAACTTATGTCTATTTATGATGTATTCCAAAGTCTTTGTATGTATCCAATATCTTTGATGTGGACCACATTTCTTGAGCAAACCTTCTTAAGAGAAGATCGATAACTACTTAGTGTTTGAATTTGGTATCTTTATCGGACTAAAAATTATGAAACGAGATGCTTATGAAGAAATTCATTTCTCTCACAAAAATAAAATAATGAGATACAAAAATAGGAAAATGGGAGCAAGCGGTACACGATTAACTTCCATGAGTAGCGTTGGCATCTAACTTGTAATTAAACAATGATCCGTTTTTACGCTTAGTTTGGGAGCTTGTGAAAAATCAGGGACGATGAATTTTATCCAATCGGTCACTTTTCTATGAATCGTGTTCTTGCTCTATGACCCTTTATCGTTATCAAAAGATAATGAAAGTCATTCACACCGTCATATGCTAAAATAGTGTAATATGTGATATACATAGAATAAAAACGGAAAACCGGGGCATTTTAGGGAATAAATGATTTCGTATCTCCTTTGAACGTTTTGCTACTTTTCAAAGTTAGTAAAGAGAGGTGAGAAATTATTTATCTTTGAAGCGTGACGTGATTACATTGCGTGAGGACACGCAATACCTTAG
>LBNU01003673.1:0-47988 GCA_014162995.1 Artemisia annua | reverse complement strand
TTCGTTCTACGTTACAAAAATAATCACCGTACGTTCAAATATATCTAAAAACTCGTTTTCGTCACCCGAAATATTTATTGGGCCTAAATTTCACTATTGGGTCCGTTAACCCAATATTAGCCCAAAACCATTTAATCCGGTTTTAGTTACGTTTTATACATCGAAATTAATTTCTACACGTCCGATAATAATTTTTGGTCAAAAAGTCAAAGTTGGAAAACTTCTATTGGGCTCGGCCCACTGTTCACCGAACACCCTATTGGGCTCATTGGGCCAATTGGCCCAATAACCCATTTTTGTGGTTTTAGTTTATATAACTTTTATAATTAAACATAATTAACACTTTTAATTATGTTTAATCCTCGAAATATAAAGTTTGGTCAATATTATTTTTATTCCACTAAAAATAATATAATTCGACCTAATTTAATTAATTTTACCAAAAATTGTATTTTTAACTAATTATTTATAATTAGTTACGGTTAATTCGATATATAATTAATTATAATCTTACAAGCAACACTTCCACCAATTCACCACTTGAGCCAAAATTTTATGTTTTTCAAAACCCCAATAATGGGCCGAATTATATATATACACATATAAGTGTATATATCGTCTTAAATTCGCGTAATTAGTGTAAATCACATTTGTACCACCAAATTAGTACCACAAGCAACAAGTTTTACCACACAAGCAAGAAATAATAAAATGACTATGTAGCATTTAATGTAGTCGAATTACATGCATGCAAACACAATATGTATATAGTTGTCAAGTTAACAAAATATATACATTTAGCACTTGGTAACACTTTAGATCATCATAAAAACATGAAATAAACAAGATTTGAAAAGTTTTATGAATCCTTACAAGGATGATGAAGTTAACGTGGCTAGGAGAGCAAGAGGAGACCCAAAACACTTCCAATTTTACCCAAATCACCTTATGTATAAACCAAACTCTTGTAATCACAACCCAACTAATCTTGATCTTCAAAATTTTGTATGAAATGTGTATGTGTGTGTGTGTTTGCTCGGCCAAAGAAGAAGAAGAAAAAGATGAAATGAAAATCTAGATCAAAATGGCTAGTTAAAGTAGAGGTTGGATAATAGATTTGGATTTTTTTGGTGTTTCATGGTTAAAAGGGTTAATGGTGGACAAAAGGGTTAATCCCATGTGATTAAACTTGGGTGGAGGGTGACTAGACCCATGTGTGGCCGGTTATGGCATCCTAGGAGGAGGGGGAAGTAAAATTTTACTCCTCGTTGGTATATCGTGTGTCGGTTTAAGCTTAAATGTAACCGTTACGTCCCGGTTTGACGTTTTTGGACACGTATACGTAAAATAAAGTTTTTAGCCACGATTTCGTCAGAAATGTAATAAAATGAGTTTACTGACTCAAAAATATATTTACTTGACATTTACCATAATTACTGTGGTGTCGGTTCGCGTGCGGCGTTGTTTTTCAGAAAATGTGAGAAACTTCTTAGTAAATTATGAAACTTGTCAGTAACTATCCGAAATGGATTAATTTGCATTTACTGACAAAAATAGACTATTTTAAACGATGACTGTAAGCTACAATACGCATTACAGATATCCAAAATGCTCAGAAATGCTCAAAAAATATCAATTTATGCATAGGAATGCCCAAATTAGCTATAATAAATAAATATTTATTATTAAAATTAGTCTGGGAAATTCCGGTTTGTTACAGTCTCACCTCCTTAAATGGAATCGCGTCCTCAAGATTCAGTTCAAGTTACCCTTTACGGTCAAGAAGAGATGAGTATCTACGCACGGGTTTCAGTTAATGTTATTTGATAAAATGGTGTCTGGGAATAGATGTTGGTACCCACAACCGATTTGAGTCTTACCGGATGGTAAGGGCTCCTCTTGTCTGTGGAAGAGTAATACATAATCATTTGCTGAAAGTTTTGCAGTTTGGTAAACTGATGCGACTTTAAAAGACTCATGTCCTCAGTAAATGTTGTCTTTAAACATGGTGTGTATAAGATAATTTCTCAAAAGTTAAAGTTTAATCACTCCTTGTTATGCAAAAATTTGATGAAAACATATTAATAAAAGTTGATGAATTTGAACTACCTATTGACTTCATTATCCTCGATATGCCTGAAAATTCTAAGACGCCTATAATTGTTGACGAAACAATTGTGTTTGATGATAGGGTTGCTGATGATGAAAGTTGTAGTACGGTAGTTGAGACATGATAAAAGACTTGTGTGTAAATGGATCTTGTAGAAGGTATAAGTGTTATGCCAAGCCTTGAAAACTATCCCAAGTGTTTTCTCAAAACTTTGTTGAAGAATATCTCGAAAAACAGTCAAAGCCCAAAAGATCTCGATAAAATGTCAAAGATCTCGATAATTTCCAAAAGTTCTCGAAAAATCAACTTTATCGAGAAAATTTTAATAAACTTTCGAGAAATTTCACTGTAGCAGGAATTTGTAAGGTTCTCAAAGATTATGAAAGGATTTCGAAAGTTTTCCAAGGATCTCGAAAATCAAAAGATTTCGATAAACCAGAAAAGATCTCGAAACTTTAAAATTTTCGAAAAAAATTCCACAAAATTTTCGAGATTATACAATAACGAAAATATCCAACGAGTCGAAGTGTTTTCTTTCTTATACAAGATAGAAAAGCACTGAGTAACCAACGAAAACACCTTAGGAGCAGTAACAAAAGATCTCGAAAGATTGGGGTTTAAGGATTTCGAAACTTTGTCAAAATTTGGCAGATTTTTGTTTTTGTAAAAAGCAATCCAAAAACACGTTTTTAATCCAAGATTCTTGTACACATAACCTTAAAATGATGAAATCTTAAAGAAAGTTGCAAACTTTAACCACTTTTCAAAACTTTGAAAAATTTCGAAAAATGGTACAAAAGTACGAATTGAAATTTTTTGTGAAATTTTGAAACTTTGTTGGTTGTTTGAGTTTGTAACACACATTTTGATGAAAAAGATGTGATAAAAACACGAAAAAAACAAGAAAGTAACAAGCTTTTACAAAAAATAACGATTAAAAGAGGGTGTTTTGGGACGTTAGAAACAAAAACAAATAGTACACCTTCTTTTGGCGATTGATACCACTTGTTAGGTCACCATATTGTAAACACAAGTATAGATTTGGTAGAAATAAGATGAGAAATAGAGTTTGGTTGATTAGATCAAATATGAAGAATAAAAGTGCAAGAGTTTCCTTATGTAAATGAAATAACCAACAAGAGTAAGCCTTACATAGATGTCCTATTTATAGGTGAAGAGCTAGGGCAACACTCCCTTCTGTTCCCTTCTCTAATTCGTATGGGCTTTAGGCCCATTGGACGAGTAAAGGGCTTACCCTTAAACATAACATGATTAAATAACTTAGCAACCTATTACAAATGATGAAATAACCGAGACTTGATGAAACGTTGATAAACTTAGGTTCTAACAATCTCCCCCTAAGGATCGGTTGTTGAAGAAGTGATGTGTCACGGTCATTTGAGGTTGCTTGACGTCTTCTATCTTTTCACTTTAGTTGTAGCATTCATAGCTTTGGACGTCTTCAAAAATGATTATGTAGAAATGATTCATCGTTCTTAGTTCTTAATAATCTCCCCCAGATAGAATGGGTGTTCATTGTTCTTTGTTGTTGATGAGATAGTGATCAATCTGATGTGGTAATCTGCCATTCGTCACATTCTTTGACTCCAGTGGATCTGCATCATTCCGACATGCTCATACATCTTTGATGGTTGAAACTTTCATAAGTGAGGAGCTCTCTTTTCATATGTGAAGATTCTTTGTGTAGACGTAGAATCCTTCTTTAGACGGTGTGTTGCTTATGATCGTTTGTCTTTATCACTTTGTAGATTCTTTTGACATGGAATCTATCTTTGACATTCATGTTGCTTCGATCTTTCATGAGAGCTTTCATTTTGTTGAGATGTAAGTATGAGCATGTGGAAGCCGGTGTTCAGGATGGTTGTTGTACCTGAAATGAAACAGTTAGCAATAAAACATCCGGTACTTACAGGTTTGGAGTTAGAATTCGTCAACAGCATAGTGTGAAGACTCCTTCTAATCCTTACCAAGGCCGTTCCTAATCGGATACCCCCTAGAGGGCTTACACAGACATGCATACGCACACCCACGATTAGGTGAGTCGCTGGAGATCACCCCACGACTGTAGACCGTTTGAAACCATCGAACACACTAAGCGTAATCCACAAGGAATCACCGAAGTGACCTGCTGTCAGGGCTGTTTGATGTTGACCCTGGCAGGATTTCCGTTCAATCATTCGAGAAATACCTAAGTAAATCCCTCATAAACGTTCAAGGCAGATTGCTAAGATCTGCGAAGGACTCGATAATTTACACTTAGTGTCCAATGATGCAAGACACTTAGTGTAGAAGATTTTTGTGTTCCTAAGAGATCTTTTATGTTATCTCGTGGCTCTAGACTCGATAAGTGCACATTTGGTTTCCTATGCGGAGGCATGGAGCAGAGGGCCTCCTGTTTCAATATCAACCATCTCTAATAGACGATCGATAGATTACACTGGTTCCCCGTGAGAATGAAACAAACATCTTTTGAGAGATGCCTGAGTGGCTAAGAAGGTTTAGGTGCATTGCGTCACTGGGTCCATGACGTCTTTTATCTTCAATACCGGTGTCGCCTTAGCAACGACCAGTAGCATATGAATTGAACCCGGTGTCTGACCTATGGTTGATAAAATGGAGGGCTATTTCTTTTCACCCTTTTCATTCATTTTCTTTTTAATTCTTCAACCCCTTCTTTCTCCTTTCATTCTTTTCTCCTTTTGTTATATCATACCTAAGGACTTCTAATTTCTAACTATTGGTGATGTCCTTGGGTAGATCCCTCCGGTTTAGGCGGATCATAGGACGGTTTTTCCTATCCTTAGTCACCTTGTAACTCCATAACTATCCTATTGATGCCTTTAAACCAAATCATTGAAAATCTCTCAAAGTGTGTAAGAGTGTAAAACTTTTTGTTAACACTTTGAGGTTTTGGATTTTATATGAAATACTCCCCCTCAACATATGCTCATGATTATTTTCAGAAATTTGCATATGTGGAAAGAGTTGGCACTTTTTGAATTGATCCACTCTTAATAGTCATGTACCCGAGGGACACGTTTACGTTGCTTAGTTAAAGGGATGCATTATCAGCTTTTAGGTGATAACTAGCCCTAATAACTAACTTGATGTTGTTAACATTCCTAAAAGGAAGTTAGACCCGTCAAAGTAAACAACTAGAAAGAGTTTCTCGAAACGGTACTTTCTAATCGGATAAATCCTTTCGAATTCAGACATTTGTTGTTTCGTCAATTCGTGGGTCAATTCTGAGTCGAGCTCGTACGAGATAAGACTTTTTGACATCATATTTTAATCACTTTCTTTTTCTCCCCCTCAAAAATAGCATATCAAATGTTGTTTTTGTAAACGGTTTTGATTAAAATATGCCTTTTTGAGTCTTATGGGGAGAGATCAACAAGATTTGAAGATTTAAGAACGATGTTTTGATTCAAGTACTCCCCCTCAACAAGTGATTACTTATTGAGGTGTAATACTTGTCTTTTGAGCAGATTTGAAAAATACTGAAAGGTTTGATTAAATCTACTCAAAAGTAAGAAGCTTTCGCTCCTTATATTAGGATTGTGGCACTGATGCGTACCACAGGGTCCTTTCATTACAAAGTGCGGGTTGTACACTGTTATGTGTGCACAAGCCTTAGTAATTACAAATCAAACAATATTATAAATATATTGAAATTTTTGTACCAGAAGTATGGGAGCTGAGCTAAGCATCGAAGACTGTGAACTTTGGATCAGGTCGGCGAAATGTCAAGACCGGAAATGATGGTCGAACACCGATATAGCTTTCCAACCTTCTGATCTGTTGTCGTCGATATAGCCTTTCTTCAATCGTATGGACAAAGTTTCTGATCATTCTGCGTCCATTAGCTTTCCACCTAGTTGCTCTTCCCTCTTTCAGCCTCTTCTTTTCATCCTCCAACCTTTCTGCTAACCCATTACGAACTCGTTGAAGTGTGACATCACAAAACTTCTGAATCTCATCGAACCTCATGAAACGAAGCTGATGCTTGCTGTTGAGGTAGATGACTCCAAATGCCGGTTGTTGCACGAGAGAGTATTGTGACATCCCGGTAATTTCAGGAATCATGAGTTGTGGTTGAGTAAGGTTGATGGTGTTCTGATAACTTTCCACTCCCAGCTGAAGATCTTCCACTCTTTCTTGAACAATTAATCGTCTGATGTGGAGTAGGAGAGATGCGATGAAGTTGTACTGTGTGTCTTGTTCAAAGTTGAGCAGCTTTCCTTGAACTTTTAGCAGATACATATCTTCAATGTCATTCAGGTTCAAATCTGGGAAGTCTGCTTCACAAAACTTGTACTTCTTCTCGTCTAGTCTCTTGACGACGATTTCCTTCAAGAAGGCGTAGTTGAATTTCTTCTCTTCCACGATCTCCAGTATGGCAACGATACGAAGCGGTTGCTTCACATTCTCACTGGACTTGAGATGTAGTCTGTGGGTGTAGCCAAGCTTTCGTTTTTCCGGCCAGTGTTGAATACCGAGAAGAGCGTCCCTGTTGTATTGGACAACTGATTTGCAGTAGATTGGTGCGTGCTCTTCAATGTCTGGTAATTCATATCGGGCGGCTGGAATTGAAAGTGTGAGTGAGGATGCATATCGTTCCTTGGAGGTCTCGTGTGCATGCTGAAGGTATTGGAAGTCGTTGTTGAAGAAGCGTCGGTAGGGGATCTTAGGTTTTTCTGGAAACCCAAGTAGAGGTAGTGGTTTTGTCCAGTCCGTGAAGTAAGGTTTCTTCGTTTCAGTATCGACATTCGATTCAGGGTTAAGCCAGTCGAACGAGCCAGATAAAGCACAGGCTATGTTCTCCATGTGGTAGTCGAGTTCTACTTTGTTCCCGGATCTCTTTTTGAGAAAGTCCATTGCTTCACGATTAATCCGCTTCAGTTCAGTCTTTGACAACCTTTCAACTTGTAAACCTGACATAATACTCTGAGTCATCTGCAAAGTATTACCCGGCAATGGTTCGTCGGTCTCAAGCGGTGGTTGTGCTTTGATCATCGTTGTCAGCCAATCAGAGTCATGAGCTTCGTCCACATCTAGCCATGAGAATTGAGTAGTCTTTTTCTTCTGCTTCTTTGACTTTGAGGACTTCTTCTTCTCTTTTGGAGACGATGGACCGGTTTGAAATTCAGGAATTTCTGATTCGGGTATTGCTGTTTCTGGTTCTTCCTGAGTGTCAAACGGTTGAAGCATGAATGGTGCCTCTGATTGTGTCGGTCCGGAGCCGGATGCAGGAGCTCTTTGTTTGGAAGGAGGAGCCTTAGAAGTCTTGTGGGGCTGTTGTGATGAAGATGGTGCTTCTGACTTCTTTGACTTCTTGCTTTTCGGATCTGAGTCAGGATCATCATCTTTCCTTTGTCGTTTGTGTTTACCGGCAGCTTCCTTGCAAGATTCTTTTGAGGCAATGGCTTGAAGTGCCTCGAACATCGTTGATTCTTCAGGTGTCTTATCCTCCTTGTTTCTGAGCTTGACAGCTAACAGTGTTTGCAGTTGTTCAGTAGATAGCTCTTCCGGTGTTGGAGGATCCCTGTTAGTGCGAAGGTAGAATGGAGTTGACTCAAGCATTCGTTCAATGTTGTGCTTGATCCTGGTATTCAATTTAGAACGAATCGGCTCAATAAGCGCAGACACAGCCGGTTCAGTTATTGCAGCGAGATTTTCGTTGAGATATTCTGTTGTGTACTCCTTGATCATCCCGTCCATGTCGGCATGTAGAACTTTGTCGACAAGTGCACTTGCATCCTGAAGATCTTTGACTTGTGAAGTCAAAGTTTTGACCTGTTGTGAGAGCAGTTGTACTTGGTCATTAAGATCTCCAGTTGGCTGTTGCGTCTCCTTCTTTTTCTTCTTTGCCAAATCAAGAGCTTTCTTGATCCGCTTTGATGCTGTCAAAGCTGCTTTGCCTCCCTTCTTCTTCTTGTCTGATTTGCCTTTGGATGTTTTCTTTGCTGGTGGTGGTGATGAGTGATGTGATGATGATGATGAAGATGATTTGTGCTCGGGTTCTGATGGAGGAGGTGAGGGATCCCTTGGAGGTGTTCCTTTTGGAGTTGGGGGATTCTTTGAAGATGAGTGCGGAGGACTGTTGATGTATTGATCAGTGTCAATAAGGTCTTCGTCTTGATCGAGTCCACGAAGCAGTCTATCCGTCTCTTCTTTAGCTTTCCTCTTGATTTCGTCATCTCTTTGAACTTTAGCAATGAATTCAGGTGTGATGTACTCTGTCTGCTCTTGCTCTTCCTCTGTAGCTTCTTCCATGACGATGTTCCCTTCAGTGTCACGTTGTTCGTTTTCGGTTTGAGGAACTACAGTGCTACTTGAGCCAGCCTCATGTCCTGGAAGATTCGTCGGTGTTTGATGAGGTTGTGGATGTTGGAGATTGAGTAGTACAGCTGCCCTGAATTCTTTCTCTTCCTGATTCTTTTCAGCCCTGGTGTCGACAATGATACTCTTCAGTTTACGTTTGTCAACCAGTGGCTCTGCAATAGGTTCATCTTCTGCATTGTCATCACGAGCAGCATCACTCGGTTCATTGATAGTAATTCCCGTGCCTTTTCTTTGTTCTAGCTCAGCAGTTTCCTTGCTTAATTGTTTAGTCAGTTCAAGCCCTGGAAACTCTTCTTCTTCAGCAAGTTTTTCCTCTTGGTCATCTGGAGCCTTTGACCTTCTTACATAGTATGCTTCGTCATCAGATTCGGAGCCGAACTCAGAGTCGGTTTCCGTTTCAGATGATGAAGCTGTCGGTTCATCCTGAGGAATCTGCTTAGGTGCAGCTTTCCTTCTTGGTCTGGTGGGTGGCTTTTGAGCAGGCTTTGGTTTTTGTGAGGTTGTAGTACTACTCATGCTATCTGACTTGCCACCTCTCTTGCTTCGGGTTCGGACAATAGATGCTAGTTCATCTTCTTTCTCATTGAAGCCAACTCTCCCAGCCTTGAATGCTTTATCATAGATTTTGAAGTTCTGAGTCTTTCTGATTTCGTCATCCAAGAAATGATCTGGGATTCTCATGCCTTTGGTTCTTGGAATGAACCTGATGGACTTGACAAAGGAAATCTTTGGGTCTTCATTGAATATGTCTTTAGGTTCTGTCCTGTCGTGCATCCTCTTGATGAAGTCAGGGGTTTTCTCACAGAAGTATGCTATGAGTAGTTTGGTGAACCTAATGAACGGAATCACGGCTCTGTCACGATCAGTATGAATGTGATGGAGCATGTCGCTCATTATTGGTGCAGCAAAGTTAATCGGTGTCATGGTCATCATTCCCCAGAATACTTGCATGTGTTCTACCCTTGGATGCTCATGACCACTCCTTCTTCCTGAAATGGATCTGACAATCAGCATGTAGAAAGTTCTCCATGGTTGCGGCAGATATTTGACATTGAATTTTGAGAGAAGTGTGAGTGATTCATTATCAGGAATATCGTATCCAAGATCAATGAAGTAGTCAAGGATTTCCAGTTCAGTCAGCATCGGATGATATTCGTTGTAAGTCGGTAACATGAGAGCTTCACGAAGAGTATCATAATCAATGGTGTATTTTTGACGGTCCAGCATGACGGTAAAGGATTTGTCGTCCAAATTGGCCTTAGCAGTGTGCCAGAACTGATGGATGTAGAAGATTGGTACAGATGTGAATTTGGTGAGCAATGGCTTGCATGGATGAGCCAGAAGAATGTTCTTGACAATCTTGCATGTGTCATCAGGTATACTAAGTTTGTTGAAGTCGATGCGAAGATTGTTTTGATCAATGCCTACGTTGTAGTCAGCAGGGAGGACTTCACCAAGTGCAAGCAGTGGGAGGTTCTGTTGTTGAGGAACTGATTCAGAGTGTTGAGCCATTTGTGTTATGAAAGTGTCATGTTATGAAATCAAACATCCAGATATGTTACTCATTAGTCCGAGTTCATGTTTGATATTCAAAGACATATATTTTGCAATCATTGTCCAGTTAATTAATCTATGATTAACGACGGTATCATTATTTAACATGTAACTTAGATGATATATCATTTTAGGCATATAAGTCTTTTGGTAACATGTATAATAACACAATTCAATCACAAGATACATAACATTCTCACAATACACATATTCAAGAGGGTTCATTCAATATACAAGTTTTCGAAAACATTACAATCACTTGAATACTTAAAAATATGTAATACATGATCTCGAAAATATGACCAACAATGTTCTCGAAAACTGTCACTAACGAAGATCTCGATAACTTTTGTGCAAGAAAGATCTCGATAAATTCCATAGGAAAGATCTCGATAAATTTATTGTTCAAAAGTTCTCGATAATTCTTCTTAAAAGTTCTCGATAACTCATTTCATATGTTCTCGATAACTTATGAAAGATCTCGATAATTTTGAAAATCTTAGGATCTCGATAATTTTATTGAGAGATTTCGAAAAATTTTAGAGAGTTCTCGATAACAGTTGTCAAGGAGAGATCTCGAAAAGTTTTAGAAAGATCTCGATAAAATTATCTAGAAAGATCTCGATAAATTTTTCTCGAAAAATTTTCTCGAAAAAATTCTTATACAAGAATTTTTCGAAATCATTGAAGTCGTACATTTATCAGTGAGATCTTTGAATCTTTTGAGTGAAACCTGTATATTGAATGATAAGCATCAGTTAGAATCACAATTAGGCATCATACAAAAGATCTCAAAATTTTAACGAGCCCAAAATTATCTAGAACATGTAAGGTGAGAATTCATGTTGTATAACCAATGAAAAACATCAATTAACACATACAAGAACACATATAAGCAGTTTAATTAGACTCATAAACATCACAGTGAAAAGCCCTAATTCGAACATAAACCCCAATTTTCTAGAACATGCAATCTGTTGATATGGAGCAATTAACAAGCACATACATGTAATAGACAGATAAACAAACAAATCCCACCAATAATATACACAAAAACATCACACAATCACAAAAACCCAATTCGACATAAACCCTAGTTTTTGAAATCAATCCAAACATGTTAACTGTTACAATTAGGTGTTAGGGATATGATTAGATAACGTTTAGTAATAAAAGCCCTATGATATCTTAACCTAGAACACATTATCACGTATAAATCAAGATTTTCGAAAACCCTAGAACTATAAATCGAAATTTCATAAAATCTAGCCATTAAAAAACTAATTGGTTGAAAACAATTCGTTATAATAAGCCAAAGATTAGAAATTCACTTACGGTTTGACGAATTTGAACACGGATTGTGAGTTTGAATTTGAGCTGTGTGATATGAAAGGGTGTGTTTGTTTTTGGTTTTTGATTTTGTGAAGAGAAAAAAAGGGGGGGGGGGGGTTTGTTTTGTGTAAGTTTTTTGAAACTTTATTACAACTTGGCAGATTTAGTCCCTAGACTACAAATTAAACCATATAACATGTCCTAATGTAGTTATTTAACGGTTAATGGTAACGACAGTTAATGGTAAATGCATATTAGGCAAACAAAGAAGTAAAAGTGAAGAAAGAAATGATACGAGATAACCTTTGACGATCCACCATTGCAAAATAACATCATAACTACAAAGAAATATGCAAGTACACATGTTTGCACAAGATTTTGAAATTTTGAAGAACATTTTCTCCCCCTCAACACTTGGTGTGAAAATTTTGAAATTTTTGATAAACCAAAGTGTTGACGAAGATGGTGTACATGCATATGAAAAACAGGAAAAAATAAAATAAAATAAAGGTAAATAGAATGTAACATCTTTTTGGAATTTTTTGAAGATTTTTTGATTTTGTATTTTGTTTTTGATAAATATTTACAAAGATAGTTTTGGTATTTGACTCGGTTAATTATTTTCAAGAAAAGATTTGAGATCATCCGGAGTCAAATACCGCATACCAATCCGGTGAACTAGTTCAGTAAACCTTCCCGGGGGTAGTGGTTTTGTGAACAAGTCTGCTAGTTGGTATTCTGTATCCACAAAATATAACTCAATTGTACCCTTTTCAGCATGCTCCTTGATGAAGTGATAATGGAGATCAATGTGCTTAGATTTTGAATGCAGAACCGTGTTGCAAGAAATCGTTATCGCACTTTTCGAGTCACAGTACATCGGAATCTTGTTGAATAAGTAACCGTAGTCCATTAGTTGTGTATGCATCCAAATGACTTGTGCACAGCAGGCAGACATGGCAACATATTCAGCTTCTGTTGACGATAGTGATGTGCAATCCTGCTTCTTTGATTGCCAAGACACGAGTTTATCTCCAAGAAACTTCAAACCACCAGAAGTACTTTTGCGTGTATCCATACACCCTGCATGATCAGCGTCTGAAAAAGCTATTAGTTCAAAACCGGAATCCTTCGGATACCAGATCCCCAAATTAATGGTTCCCTTTACGTATCGAAGGATTCTCTTAGCCTCATTGAGGTGACGTTCAGTTGGACTGGACTGATAGCGAGAGCACATAAATACAGCAAATACAATATCCGGTCTACTAGCGGTGAGATACATCAGTGACCCAATAATACTTCGGTACTTTGTGGGGTCAACTGGTTTCCCATTTGGATCCGCATCTAACTTAGTTGTGTTAGCCATAGGAGTATTGTAAGTATCACAACTGGTCATTCCATGTTTCTTAATTATCTCAAGAGCGTATTTGGACTGATTTAGGAAAATTCCACGGGGAGACTGATGAACTTGTAGTCCCAAAAAGAACGTAAGTTCACCCATCATTGACATTTCAAAATTTTGTTTCATTAATCTGGCAAAAGCGTTTGAGTACTTTTTGTTTGTAGAGCCAAAAATAATGTCATCGACGTATATTTGCACAATTAAAATATCTTCCCCGTGGTTTTGAATAAACAAAGTTGGATCTAGTAAACCTTTAGTAAAAGAATTAGCAAGCAAGAAAGCAGTAAGTTTATCATACCACGACCTGGGGGCTTGTTTGAGACCATAAAGAGTCTTCTTAAGTCTGTAGACATGATTTGGGTGCTCTGGGTCGACAAATCCCTCTGGCTGACTGACGTATACCTCCTCACGTAGTTGACCGTTCAGAAATGCAGTTTTCACATCCATTTGATAAACGACCATGTTTTTGTGAGCAGCGTATGCTAAGAATATTCGAACAGCTTCGAGTCTAGCCACTGGTGCAAAAGATTCCTCAAAGTCAATTCCTTCCTCTAGAGTATATCCTTTAGCTACCAAACGTGATTTGTTGCGAATAACATTGCCTTCTGCGTCCAACTTGTTTTTCCAAATCCATTTTAGCCTAATGACATAAAATCCATCCGGTCGTTCAACTAATTCCCAAACTTCAAGACGTTTGAATTGGTTGAATTCTTCTTGCATTGATTCAATCCAGTTGTCGTAAGTGAGAGCTTCTTTAATGTTTTTCGGTTCTTCATGACAAACTATTAGAGCATAAATGCAATGTTCGGCATCGAAATGAAGTTTTTGTCTAGTCATAATTGGAGCTTTTGGATGACCAATAATGTTGACAATTGGATGGTCACGNCCTCCTCACGTAGTTGACCGTTCAGAAATGCAGTTTTCACATCCATTTGATAAACGACCATGTTTTTGTGAGCAGCGTATGCTAAAAATATTCGAACAGCTTCGAGTCTAGCCACTGGTGCAAAAGATTCCTCAAAGTCAATTCCTTCCTCTTGAGTATATCCTTTAGCTACCAAACGTGAATTGTTACGAATAACATTGCCTTCTGCGTCCAACTTGTTTTTCCAAATCCATTTCAGCCCTATGACATAAAATCCATCTGGTTGTTCAACTAATTCCCACACTTCAAGACGTTTGAATTGGTTGAATTCCTCTTGCATTGATTCAATCCAGTTGTCGTAAGTGAGAGCTTCTTTAATATTTTTCGGTTCTTCATGACTAACTGTTAGAGCATAAATGCAATGTTCGGCATCGGAGTGAAGTTTTTGTCTAGTCATAACTGGAGCTGTTGGATGACCAATAATGTTGACAATTGGATGGTCATGAGTCCAATGATGTGTTGAAGGGTGAGGGTTATGGAACTGCTGCATATTAGTTGGTTCCAAGTTGCGTGTTGACGACTCAGCAATATCAGAAAGGTTCGGAGTCGGAGCAAACGGATTGAAGAACGCATTTGGATCATAATTTGCAGGTTCGGGTACTTTTTGTTGGTTCAGATCTTCAGTTGGGTTGTCGGTGTTGGAAGCGGTTTGTTCTTCTATTGTTGGTGATTCAGTCGGGGGTGCATCGGGTGTTACTATTGTAGTTGTAGTAACCGTTGTATCAGGTAATTGAATATTATCAGGTTGAGCAGCGGAACTAGTGGATACATCTGGTGCACGTGTCTCAAATGAATCATCGAACAAAGGAGAAAAGTTAGGCTTTCGTTTGTGAACAATTTCATACGGTGTGACTTTGTGACGTTTATTGATCATACAACGATTTTGGGTGTAACATGCGGTAGAGACGGCTTCTGCCCAAAGATAATCTGGTAATTGAGCATTAATGTTCGTGCGGCTTCCACTAACGTCCTGTTGTGTCTTTCGACCACTCCATTTTGTTCGGGAGTCCGTGAAATTGATGTTTGATGTTCAATTCCAACTTTCTCAAAGTATGCACGAAGAGTTTGATTCTTGAATTCAGTTCCATTATCTGTTCTTACAATTCTTACTGTGTTGCGAAGTTGAACCTGAATTTTCATGAGAAAGGTGATTATCATTGATGGAGCTTGATCTTTGCTTCGAAGAAAGTAGACCCAAGTCCATTTGGAGAAGTCATCGACTTTCACAAGTATGTATCGTTTCCCATTAATCGTTTGTACTCGCATTGGTCCACATAAATCCATATGAAGAAGTTGAAGAACATGATCAGTGCTCGGTTCTGGTTTGGAGGTGAGGTGTGCACGTTTGCTCTTTCCTTGTTCACAAGCGGGACATAGGTGATCTTTTGCATATCGGAACCTTGGAAGACCGTCAACTAGTTTATGGCGAGCAAGATCAGTCATAGTTCGGAAGTTGAGATGTGACTTGCGTTGGTGCCATAACCAGGATTTTGTCGATTCAGCCTTTGAAAGTAGACAAATGGGAGAGGAAGCGGTCATGTCGGACATTGAAATTGTATATAGACTGTTTCCACGTGTGCCGGACATGAGATCATTTCCTTGTAGATCACGAACAAAGCATGTCTTCTCCCTGAATGCAACTTCCAGATCACCGTCACAAAATTGACCAACTGAAAATAGATTGTGACCAAGGCCTTCAACATAATAAACACGACTAATTTCGATATTCCCACTGACATAGTCCCCGTAGCCCATAATTGCAGCGAAATGATCGTTCCCGAATCTGACAGTACCAATGAACTTTGAGACAAAGTTTCTTAATAGTTTGAGATTGCCTGTCATGTGTCGGGAGCATCCGCTATCAACAATCCAGAGAACAATTTGCACCACCTGCATCACATGAAAGAGATGACGATGGTACAATGGTAAGGGTGGAACCCGAAGAAGTTGTGGGTTCCGTTGGGTTAGAAGCACACATGTTAACAATTTTAGGAATCCATTTAAAGTTATGTGTCCTTTGTAACCAACGTTGCCAATTCCAACTAGATTTAGCCTTCTTTATATCAAATTCAGTAACAGTTGGCATGATCCTAGAGGTATTTGTCGCAACTACTGGGTTGACTATATCATTCTTAGAAACTACACAAGACATAAGTCCTAGACAGATTTAGAAGCATTAGTGGGCCTAGATTTTCTGCCTGATGTACGTTTCTTAAGACGAGATAAAAGAGAATTTGCAACACATTTAGAATGATCACCAGATAACATACTCTTAAGACAAAACACACATGAAGCATCAACTTTTAAAACATTCAAAGGTTCATCATTCGTTACATATAGATTAGAATTACAATTTGCCAAATCAGTATTTAAATTTAGTGCAGGATGAGTCTTATTCAAAGTCCTAGGGTGTTCTTCTACTTCAGAGGCTTCTAGTGTCTCTCTTCTACGTTGCAAAATCCTATTATTCCATTTCATTCGTTTATGTTTGGAAATGCTAACGCTATGAGTGGCAACTATTCCTGTAGAAGTGGAAGGATCCAAATTAGACTTCTTAGTGTGTTGTGCTATATTTGTTATGTCTAATGAGTACATTCCTGGAGCAATTACATTAGTGTTGACAGATTTTCCTTTTTCAAGCTTACGTATTTTCTCTTTCAACTCAATGATAATGTGCATTTTATCTTGAATTTCACTGTCGAGTTTTCGGTTAGAATAAAAATATTCATCACGACTCTTTTGCCAAAAATCTGTAACTTCTTGTAATTCTGCAATTTCCTTTTCATATTTCGAGATTTGACTTTTGAGTTCCTCGTTTTCGTTTTGAAAAGTTGTGGAAGTTTTAAGACTTTGTAATTCCAGTTCAAAATCAAGACTTTGGTTTTGACACCATTCAAGCTTTTTGTTGAGTTGAGAAATCTCATTTGAAAGTTTATTTTGCACATCATCATTGTGTTTTCGGAGATTAACGTTTTCATCTTTTAATGTCTCAATTTGTTTAGATAACAACTCAACATCATCACAGTGATCATCAACAAGCATTGAAGTACCAGATTCATAAAGATAATTCATAATCACAGAAATTATATCAGCACTAAGAACATGTTCCAAGAGTCGATCAGCTTCTTTTTGTAAAAATTGATTTTGACGTTTTTGATTTAAAATTGCTTGTTCAGATTCTTGAAACACATTCATCATAGATGAGACTTCTTTTTGAAGTTCCTGTTCCCAGTGGTTAGCACAATGACGCAAATGTCGAGCTATAGGTAAAAACTGTTTTTGAAACACTTCTCGTTTTTCTCTCTCATGAGGAGTAGTAATAGTGAAAACCGTTATTTGAGAGTTGCGTTCAATGGCTTCATCTAATTGTTCAATGTTATCCATGAACGTGTCGAAATACTGAAGTATACGACAACGTGTAGGAAGAGTTTGAAGTTTGTTATCATTTGGTAAAGGACCGTTTATTTGCACCACTGGTTTAGCAGGAGCTACATGAGAAGTAACTTCTTGAGGTTTGATAATGTACCATGGTTGTTCAGATTTCTCTTTTTGCGATGTAAAAATATCAGTAATGGGAGGCATTTTAGAGGAATCAAAAGGTTTATTGTATGTCACATTTTCCATTTTTGATCGACTCTCTTCTTCAATTTCACATTCCACTTCACAATCATATACAACAGTACGAACAACAGTATCGTCAAAGAAATGATTTGCACTATATAACTTTGGAATCTCATTGAGTGCTACACGTAAAAAACATGGTGAATCACTTCCAATTGCAAAGCCGTGACCATTGTTTGTTCGAGTTACTGAAAACTTTTGAATAGTAGTCACTGAATTACCAGTTTTATACACAACATTTTGAAATTCTTTAAGCTTGTGTTCCAATTCAACAATCTCATCAACGTATGACTTAACTTTGTTTCTGGTTTTGTGTTTATGTTCCGTGAACTCAGCTTGACAATTTGACAACTCCGTTTTGGTTTTTAAAATTATTGCTTCAAGTTGTGCAATTTGTTTTTTGTGTTCAAACGCTTGTTTTTTCAGTTCAGAAGCTAAGTTATTTTTAGACTCCATAATTTTAGCAATCTGGTGTTCTAAGTCTTTTCCGTGACGAGAAGATTTTAGAAAAGCAGCTTCAAAGCCTTTTTCCCGTTAAATTAGTTTTTCCGCGTTTGACAGTTGAAATTTATAGCACTCAATATCCCTAGTTAATAATGCATTTCTCTCTTTCAATCTAGCATTAAGCTCTTGACATTTAATGTTTTGAGATTGACTAGTCATAAGAAGGGACTGAATTTCTGAATCTGGACAATACGAAGGATCAAAATGTTCAACGTGAGCATTGTTATCATTGACAGTTTCAGTATCCGAATCATCAAATGTGACAACCGGGTTAATTTGAAAGTCATCAAATATAACTTTTGTGTCCATTTGAGTATTCGTGTGTGTAGATAACAATGAATCATTTTGAACTTCTTGTTCCTTGTAAGATGCAGATGCAGATGGGTAGGCAATTTCATGTATGAGGCATGAGTTAAGATCAGTTAACTGAGAAAGACCATCGGTGTCATAAACTGGGCCTGAGTCACTTATGTGGAGTTCATGCATGTTGGCCATCAGCATAACAGCAGCTTCCAAATCTTCCATGTCATCATCAGAATGTGCATTAGCCATGAAGCTGTTGTCATTTGCATTCGTGTTGCTGCGGGCTTCATCTTTGAGAGCAAGGAGTAATGCCTGTTTGTGATACTTACTTCCTTGAGTTCTTGGTGATGGACATGCAGTTGCCAAGTGACCTATTCCATTGCAGTTATAGCATCTGATGACCGTATTCCCCGATTCAGTATTCCCTGTGTCAACAATCTCTGCCTTTCTCTGAGGGACACCACCATTGTTCCTGAATCCTCCATTGTTGTTAAACCGTTGTCCAGAATTAGAGTTACCCATATTACCACCCGATCCAAATCTGTTACTGTTGCGATTCTGAATCTCAACGCGACCATCGTGAATGACAGCTTGATTCCTTGTATTTGAAGATGAGCGAAGACGATTTTTGGACTTGTTTGAGAATTTGCTGAAAGCCTGGGCAATGAGTGCAATTCCTTGGTTGAGACTATTGAAGTCCTCATCATCATCGTCATCATTAGCAGTGAGTGGTGTAGACAAGGTGTCATTGTTGTCATATGATGCAAATTGATTTGCAGGAGGGTGCGATGAAGAATCATAACATGAATACGGAGATGGGTTGTTGTGATAAGCCTGTTCTGGATGATAAACATTGTGTTGTAATGGTGGAGCCGGAACATGTGATTGAGCAACAAGCGCCAAAGAGTTTGTAGGACGACAGTTTTACTCTTAATTAATGTTTTTTTTAATTTTTGTAATAGTAACTTTAAACAATGGTAATATGATAAACTCGATCACACTTTCTTATCTATTTTAGTTCGGCACGAAGGGACTATAGACTTAGGGATCCATAAAACTATATATTTTTTGGGACTTTTTGTCTTTCTTATTTTGTGCCCTAAGGCACNGAGTTCCTTCTATTAGGAGATGAACATGTTCCCACATTGCCTTAGCAGTTTTCTAAGCATCAACACTGCGAAAGATTGGATTAGGTATGCCTTGAAGAATGTAAATCATGGCATATTCATCAGCTTCTTTGTGAAGTAGTTGTTCAGCAGTAAGTTAAGCATCAGTATAGGGTCTGTATGATTCCGGTACGGGTGGATTAGCATTAGGATCACCAGGGACATGGGTAGTCGGTGTTACAAATGGGCCTTCATTGATAACTTGTCTCATGTATTTGCCATGTGGTTTCTTGAGTTCAAGAAATCTTAGGAATCGACTTGACCACTGAACATAATTACCGGGTGTGAGCATGGGTGGTGGGTCAAGTGAACCTGCTTCATGTCTTAATTGTTGAGTAGTGATTACTTCACATATTTGGTCAAACCAATGAGTTTGTTTCGACGGTTGAGTGATTTGTTGCATTGGAAATGGTGGAGGTTGAGGCAGTTGTTGATGTTGATGCATCATGACATGTTGTTGAGGGACCATTTGATTATATGGATATCATTGTTGAGGTTGTTGTTGTTGAAATTGTTGTTGTTGTTGACGAAACAGTTGTGTTTGATGATAGGGTTGCTGATGATGAAAGTTGTAGTACGGTGGTTGAGACATGATGAAATACTTGTGTGAAAATGGATCTTGTAGAAGGTATAAGTGTTTTGCCAATTCTCGAAAACTATCCCAAGTATGTTTCCAAAGCTTAAAATGTTGAATATCTCGAAAAACAGTCAAAGTAACGAAGATTTCGAAAAAAGCAAAAGATTTCGAAAAACTTTAAAAATTTCTCGAAAAAACAGTTTATCGAGAAACTTTTAGCAAAGTTTCGAGATTTTTTACTGTAGCAGGAATTTGTANAAATGGATCTTGTAGAAGGTATAAGTGTTTTGCCAATTCTCGAAAACTATCCCAAGTATGTTTCCAAAGCTTAAAATGTTGAATATCTCGAAAAACAGTCAAAGTAACGAAGATTTCGAAAAAAGCAAAAGATTTCGAAAAACTTTAAAAATTTCTCGAAAAAACAGTTTATCGAGAAACTTTTAGCAAAGTTTCGAGATTTTTTACTGTAGCAGGAATTTGTAAAGTTTTCGAAAATTATGAAAGGATTTCGAAAGTTTTCCAAGGATCTCGAAAATCAAAAGATTTCGATAAGCCAGAAAAGATCTCGAAAATTCAAAATTTTCGAAAAAATTCCACTAATTTTCGAGATTATACAATATCGAAAATATCCAACAAGTCGAAGTGTTTTCTTTCTTATAAAAGAGAGAAAAGCACTGAGTAACCAACGAAAACACTTTAGGAGCAGTCACAAAAGATCTCGAAAGTTAGGGTTTAACTTTCTCGAAAAAGTACAAGTATTGACAGTTTTTTGTTTTTGATAAAAGCAATCCAAAAAACACGTTTTTATTCCAAGATTCTTGTACAACTAGCTTTAAAATGATGAAATCTTAAAGAAAGTTGCAAACTTGAACCACTTTTCAACAATTTGAAAAATTTCGAAAAATGGTACAAATTGTACGAATCAAAATTTTTGTAAAAAATTTGAAACTTTGTTGGTTGTTTGAGTTTGTAACACAAGTTTTGATGTAAAAGGTGTGATAAAAACACGAAACAAACAAGAAAGTAGTAAGCTTTTTACAAAAATATCGAATAAAAAGATGGGTTTTGGGTCGTTGAAATCAAAAACAAAGATTACACCCTCTATTTGGCGATTGATACCACTTGTTAGGTCACCATATTGTAAACACAAGTATAGATTTGGTAGAAATGAGATGAAAAATAGAGTTTGGTTGATTAGATCAAATGAGAAGATTAAAAGTGCAAGAGTTTCTTTATATTATTGAAATAACCAACAAGAGAATGGGAAACATAGATGTCCTATTTATAGGATGGGAGCTAGGGCAACATGCCTACTCCTTCCCTTCTCTTAATCGTTTGGGCTTTAGGCCCGTTGGACGAGTATTGGACTCATCCTTAATAGTTACATATTTAATCAACTTAGCAACCTATTACAAATGTTGAAATAACCGAGACTTGACTAAAACGTAGAAAAACTTAGGTTCTAACACTTTCGGTCACAAACGAAACAATAACAACAACATAACAGTAATAATATAACCACGAGAATTACCACAAAGACCTCAAGGTTACCAAGACTACGGGTCGACCTACCAAGTCAAACCCGAGTCACGGCTTTACCACGGGTTGCGTGGGTCCCACCCGAGACCCCTATGGTCTCGGCTTGCTCCATTGAGCTCGAACCAAACCAAACCGAACCCCCTTGGGTCGTCGGTATTAATCAAACAACATCAATGGGGGTTTTAACCCTCCAAAACACAATAATAACAATCCCAAAACAATCAAAAATCAAGAACCAAGCTCAAATCCCATCTAAGAACCAAACGAGCCCGATAAAAAGCTCGAGCCGAGAGCTAAGGCCCTCGGTTTCTACTCGACCCAACAAGAACATCAAGAACCCGGATACCAAACTCTCCATTTAGCCATTTTTATCAAAACCCATTTGTTATCTTGCGTTATTCACCACGAATCCGAAAGAAAACCCAAATTCGTGACCTAAGTGTCACGTTTTTCATCAAAACACGAGTCAAACTCGTCTCACCTTTGTTTTTACAAGACCCCGACGTGACAAGCTTCAAAAACGAGCGAGATGGTGGTGGTTTTTGTGGTTTAACGCGGCGAAAATGGTGTTTAGGGGCGCGTGAATGAGTAGATCTAATAAAGGATGAGATGGGGAGTCGATTTATGGTGGTGGTGTGGTAAGGTGGCCGGCGGTGGTGGTGCCGTCGGTGTGGCAGTGTGGCGGCGACAAGAGGGAGAGAAAAAAGAGAGTGGGGAAGATGAGTTATGAGGGTGAAGGGTTAGGGGTAATAAACCCGAATTTTACAAAAGTAGTCCCTCTAGTTCTCTTGTTCTAATATAAGCCACAAATACTTTGGAGTTTATGTAATATCATTAAACGGGTTTTCTCGTAACACAATTACTCGTTCTCGAAAATATTTAAAAACTCCACGATACGTTCAACAAATATATAAACCAACTCGTAAATTCAAAATATTCAAATTTGTTAGGTTATCCTAGTGCCGGAGTCAACGTAGTGCCACGAGTGCATGATTTATTTAAATTGCAACATCGATTTCCAAATCAAAATGATAATTTCAAATTCGATTCCACATTAACTCCAAACATTGTAAATCACGAAACAAATTCCATGTTTGTCACGAATAAAATCGTTTAATATAATATTATAAATGAACCTTAACGTAATACGGTTTTCAAAATAACTCCCTAATTTGCTAGTTGTCACATTAGTATACCAAGGCAATGTGCCTTGATACGTTCTCGTAATCTCGCGTTTTCCGTTATTTCATAAACTTATAGTTCCAAAATGAATATAACGTTTATATTTATTAACTAACCATTATATCGTTATTTATTTACCTTTTCCAATCCTTTTCCTTTCATTTTTGTTTTGTAATATGTCACGAGATTAGATAACGCATCAAGTCACATTCCACAACTCTCACGGCCATAAGTCGAGTCAAATAGTCAACCAAACCATTATCTATTCATACGTCCAAGTATATATCACGTTTTGGGCACGTCGGGGTCGCACCGAGATCACGTGGCCTCGGCTAACACCCGTAGCCATAACCATAATCATTTCAAGTCCACATTTATCAAGTCAACATAATCAATCTCGGCCAACTAAATCCTACGGCTCGAGTCCCAAGTATCAACATCAATGAGTTCAACAACAATTATAACCATATTAAGTCCGAGTTCATTATCTCGCCGAGACCAAGTCTCGCTCACTAGTCTATTCGAACCAAAAATAATATACGGCCGAGACCCAAGGTCTCGGCTAGGGTTTACCAAGCCCTTTGAAACCATAAATAATAAATAAGCAAAACCAAAATAGCCATAAACTCGAAATAAGCTCAAGTGAGCTTAAACGTAATGCGGTAATTAAATGTAACCCAAAATTTACCAGTTGTCACATAAACTGTGTATTAATTGTATGTATTGAATAGTATTTTTTTTAGTTTTATTTGTACTTCAAATACTTGTAAATTATGCTTTCTTACTTGTATTTGCTTAAAAATCTACTTTAGGAAGTCTTAAAAAACTAACAGGAGGGAATGTGCAACATGCATTATAAGATGGTATTGATATAGATATAGATTATAACCCAATGCTTTTCACCATACTTTATTACATCGTATGGTCGGTAGATCAAGGCTCCTGAATACTAACCAAGACATAGTAATGCTCCGGTTGGCCCTTTCGCTAGCAATAAAACATGATTACTTTTCTGAATAAGTCAATAAACTTCCCGTTTTAAAATCATGATTAATGGTGAACCAAAGGCGTTCTTGGTGTTCCGCGTAGTGTAAGGCTTTGTCCAAAATCCCAAATTCCTTAAAATGCACTTAATTTATTAATTTTCTGTTACAAGTCTTGTTTTGCTTGTCTGGAAAAACATTAGTGCACCTGGTCACTTGTAGTCATGAGCCGCCTCTGTCAATATGTAATTAAGAAATTAAAACCCCATATGACAACAATCCACACAAACTTGATTGGTGCAAGTAAAATTGTCCTCGTTTATTTTGTCAGTAAAGACATCGTTTAATAGGCCTTGCAAAATATAAATGTCACACTTTCTTTTTTTTATTTATGCCAAATACATATCGAGTCTCCTCATTAATTAAAATTATAGATACACAATCTTTTCTCATGAAATCCTTGTCTAAAGCTTTAATACTAATAGTAAGATACCACCGACAACAATAAAAGTGCTTCTAGAGAGCCTCTTTAAAGACGGCACTTCAAAATTTTGGTCAGCCTGCGGTCATTGAACTGAACTTGCAGAGCTTGACTAATTATTGACTGCCGTGGGCCACTCATGTTCTCGAGATCAGATTCTGGGGACATCAATTTTGATCGATTCGGGTAAGAAAGCGTTAAGCCCAATTAGTAGATCACTGTGACCTTCAAACAAATCTGTTATCCTTGCTATAACACCAGCAATATCAATTCTGCATCAAAGAAGTTAGAATCAATTTGAATATAACAAAATACCATCTATCAAATGCTATCCTTCAAATTCAAATTTATTTACCTTACTCCATAATCCTTAAGCACATCAAGAAACATTTGATACTTATACGGGGTCTCTCGAAAAGTTTCTTTTACACCATGCATGTATGTAAATGCGTCAATAAGTGTGGGTTTCCTTGCTCTGCTGCCACCTCTCGTCGGGGCTTGTGGTTGACGAATTCTTCAATGTATATAGAAACCAGTTTTTTTTTGTTAGCATTCAATACTCAAATATTTGATAAGATGATAACACAAATAGGCAAGAAAAGTTTAAAACACGTGTGCAAGTAATTTCTCAAAATAGTATTTTAAGATGCTAATTGAGTGTTTCTGTCCAACCTGGAACATATAACATAATTTATTAGGCCTTGTGTAATTTACCAAGGTTAAATGTATGTCATGTGATATTTAATTTACGCTGCACAATTGATCAGTTTTAACAACTTTTCCCTTGTGTAATATTTCTTCTCATGCCCCTTTAATAGTAAACTGGAAGCAATATAGTACTAACCTAAATGAAAATTTCAGTTTGGTTTTTGCATTTCCTCGCATAATCACAGTTCTGCCTGACAATGTGGGCTTCCTTGCTCTGCTGCCACCTCTCGTCGGGGCTTGTGTTTGACGAATTCTTCAATGTATATAGAAACCAGTTTTTTTTTGTTAGCATTCAATACTCAAACATTTGATAAGATGATAACACAAATAGGCAAGAAAAGTTTAAAACACGTGCGCAAGTAATTTCTCAAAATAGTATTTTAAGATGCTAATAGAGTGTTTCTGTCCAACCTGGAACATATAACATAATTTATTAGGCCTTGTGTAATTTACCAAGGTTAAATGTATGTCATGTGATATTTAATTTACGCTGCACAATTGATCAGTTTTAACAACTTTTCCCTTGTGTAATATTTCTTCTCATGCCCCTTTAATAGTCAACTGGAAGCAATATAGTACTAACCTAAATGAAAATTTCAGTTTGATTTTTGCATTTCCTCGCATAATCATAGTTCTGCCTGGCAATGTGGGTTTCCTTGCTCTGCTGCCACCTCTCGTCGGGGCTTGTGGTTGACGAATTCTTCAATGTATATAGAAACCAGTTTTTTTTTTTGTTAGCATACAATACTCAATCATTTGATAAGATGATAACACAAATAGGCAATAAAAGTTTAAAACACCTGCGCAAGTAATTTCTCAAAATAGTATTTTAAGATGCTAATAGAGTGTTTCTGTCCAAGCCTGGAACATATAACATGATTTATTAAGCCTTGCGTAATTTACCGTGGTTAAATGTATGTCATGTGATATTTAATTTACGCTGCACAATTGATCAGTTTTAACTCCTTTTCTCTTGTGTAATATTTCTTCTCATGCCCCTTTAATAGTCAACTGGAAGCAATATAGTACTAACTTAAATGAAAATTTCAGTTTGGTTTTTGCATTTCCTCGCATAATCACAGTTCTCAGGGACGGAGCCAGAAACAAATATGACCGGGTGCACAAATTTTTTGACTCGTAATATAATAGAGTTAAATAGTGGATTAAAACGAAGATTTTTTATTTGCAAGTATACCAACTAAATAATACTAGAGACACATTTTGATGCACCGGGTGCATTTAAGATACGCTTAGAAAAAATCGATACTTTTTTCAAAAATTAAAACTATATCGAAAAAATCCATAGGGTGCACGTGCACCCGCGGGCACCCCCTTGGCTCCGTCCCTGACAGTTCTGCCTGCCAATACCAAGCTTCTGAGCATCTTAAGAGGCAATAAAAAAAATCCTACTCGGACTCCCTAGTTTACAAAAACTGATTTTAGACATTAATAATACAGCCTATAACAAATAATGGTCACTATTGAACGAGGTTTTGAACTGGTGCGTTTTTTTATTGTAAACAAGCATGTAGATTGTGGCGTCTATCAACTAAATATCGCAAAATTATTATTACCAAACCCTATAGAAGATTAAGCATATTAATTCAATTACCCAAAGTCATAAACAAGCAACAACACAATAAATCTTCTTGACTTCTTTAGATACAAACATCCAAAAATCACAGAAATACATAACAGGGAATTCAGCAAATAATAATCACATTATGTTCATGAGTCTATGAAGCATGCAAAAGATGCTAAATCAAAACAGGTTCAGATTCACAAACAATTAACAAAACATTAACCCGGCATCATACTACCATAAACAACATACACACATTATCAGAACACCCATAAACCAAAGCATTAGATCAAAATAAAAACAGCTTACGATTCTTCTCGAGAAGCTGATGCCATTTAGGTTATTGCAAGAAATGAGCACTTAAAAATAAGATGTATCAGTAGCGCCTGAGCGATCAAAATGTGAAATCGATAAGCAGTTAACGAAACTATGATCGTATATAGGCTGCTGTTGATGTGGTTGTTGACCTGTATGAGAATACGGCAGCGAGAAAATCGTAGGTACAATACTGCACATGTTAGTATATATTAAACGGCCCATCATACTATATTCACGGCCCAACAGATTATTCGTCTTAATAGTGATTATAATGTATATATTTTGTTTTTATAATTATACGTGCGTACAACATACCGCTTCGTCCAAATATAAAGTAAATTTTGACTTTTTCAAAATGTTTATATTACAACTTTGACCTTAATTATTATTTCACTTTTGTGTTATTTAATAACTGATGCAAAATATATAAATGGATTTATGTTTAATGCAATTAGTATACTTTTTATCAAGTATTATATAAAACGTAAAAAAAAAAAAATTAAAGTTAAGTGGAAAGAAAAGACTTGAAAAATCAAAAAGTGACTTTATATTTTGAGACGGATGGAGTAACCTAAAAAGTTGTACATGTAAACATATGGTACCCCATTGATAATCGCGAAATACATGTATCAAATTTTTAGGCACCATATTAAATACAGCAGAGCAATGCTAGACCCACTTACAAAATCCACACAAAAATTTATTCGCTGACGTGTCAACAAGTGATTGGTGCATTTGTGCAGTTTCTATCTCCTCTCTCTCTTATTAAACCAATCATTCGCTGACACGTCAGCGAGTGGATTTTTTGTGTGGATTTTCTGAGTGGGTCTACATTTCTCTTATAAAGCACATAGAAATTAGTGTGCAGAGATGTGATATTTGGTGTAGTATAAGGCAAATAGGCTAGCCAGTTGGCCACCAAGGGTGACCTTGGGGGGGGGGGGGGTTTACCATATGCGAGAGGTCTCATGTTCGAGTCTCTCCATAGGGGTTTTCCTTCAAGGTGGAATCTGTGAGGTTCTACCCCATAGATGCATCGATTCGAGGCTAACAGTGAATACCTTCTAAGTATGTATTGTGGAATCGAATCACTAATTATTATTCAAGGTTGACAGGGACTACCTTCTGGGTAAGTATTGTAAAATTGAATAACTAACTCGCTGTTAAAAAAAAATGATTAACAATCAATTATAAATGAGATTTTAAAGAAGATACGTAGCAAAAAGCATAAACAAAATATTTTCATGTGTAGGATGACTTTATCTTAAATCAAAACTCAACTAAACTTTTGGCTTATGAAAGTAGCAAACTCTTTGAGTCTTTGATCTCATTTCGCAACTAATCGAGATGGAATATACTAAATATCCCTATTAAGATAATCATATCCTCATAACGATCCCGTAACAAACTAATTCCATTTAGAACGAACCTTATCTTTGAGGAATCGGTCTTCATACGGGGTCCCATATGTGATTTTGACTCATAGATGGAAGAACACCTCATTCTTAGATTTTAAAATCGCAAAGATTTTTGCCAAAATAACCCTCTTTCAAATTTCCTCTTCATCATTGCCATTGAGGCGCTCCACTTTTCCATTAAAGAAGCCAAAATAAAATTGAGTTTTTTAGTGGGTTAAAGTCGCTACTAATAACATTCATATTTTTAACCTTCAGATTGCGGATGATGCTTTAATTTTACGCAATTCGTCTCATTAAAATGCCAAAAATCTTAACCCTAGTTTAAGATGTTTTAATTTGGCATTCGTGGTTACAGTGAACTTCTCCAAAAGTAACTATATGGTGTTGGGATATCTTTTTCCGAAACTAAATTACTTGCTTCTCTCACTTGTCAAGCCTCAAATCTTCCATGCACTTACCTTGGACTTCCTATTGGTATCAACATTACCAAAAGAAGCAAGCGGAAGCCTTTAATTAACAAGTTTGTCAATCACCTCACCTCATGGAAAGCTACGTTTGTTTTTAATCGTAGTAGACTCATTCTTTTCAGATCATTTCTTGGGGATCTTAGTACCTATCTGTTTTCACTTTTCATTGTTCTGTACCAACATTTGGACCTGGTTAAGAACCGCGTGGCACTTGATATCAAGGCTATTGGAGTGAAAACCGATCTCGATTAAGTGCATTTAGATATTTTGAAGGCAAATATTAAGTAGATAGCTTTTAACAATATTCTTAACAACTACAGTTTTGAGGAATATACATCAATTTTTTTTTTTAATTTTTCCTAGCAACAATGGTTGTAATTTAGTATATAATTTGAATTTGTTGCAAGCCATTTCGATGCCTATTTTCCACAATTTTCTATCTATTAGTTGCACATGAGTTAACATGTTGGACCTTAAATATATCAACTTTATCACTATATAAGCTCATATGGTGAAGATAGAGGTGTGAATTTAGAGAGAGAAAGGAGAGAAAGAAAGAGGAACTTTATATTAATAAAACACACACATTACACTCTCAATCACACCTACAAATGGGAGAGGATCCTCTCAAGTAACTTGACTCAAGTTAGAGGATCCTCAACCATTGGATTAAAATCAAAGGTCAAGATGATGTGGTTTCTCTTTGACCATATGGAGGCATTTATAATTAGTTCATAAGGCTTTTCAAAGGCCTTATCGTGGGCCTTAGTTTTTGGACTTGAGTTTACAATATTAAAAGGCTTACATGATAACTAGTAACATATTAGATTACTTATGTCCAGTAGCCCATTTTAACTAAACTATGACATAAACTGAGACTTGTTACAAAGACCGTAGACGTAGAATGACCAACACTTTCTTTAATGCTAACATAATAACATAATTAATTAATTTGTGGTTCGGGCAAAGAATGTGTCCAACATCCATTGGCCAATTCATTGGTTAAAATATTTATAAAGGGTTCTACAAATGTTAATTCAAAATAGTGAAGAACATACACGAACTGAACGTATGAGTAATGCACGTGTTCTATAACTAGTTAGTATCTAAAAACACATCACAAAATGCTAAATAATGAAAGATAAAATAAGATAATTTAACTAATTTTTATTGAAATCGTTCATTATTTAGCATTTTATGATGTTTTATTAAATAATAAACATTGGATTTTGGATAATATGTTTGCATGTCAAATTAAGACTTGATTCACTTAAAAGTAAAAAAAACAGTCTGACCAAATAAACAAAATTAGGCTTTGTAGGATTGAATAGCGATCCTATGATCTCAAGACCGATCCAATTATCTTATATTCTTTAAGATTCTACTCTAATCCTTTGTTTTTTAAGATAGGATCGTAGGATTGTAAACAGGGACGAAGCCAGGACCAAATATGACTGGTGCACAAAATCTTTTGAACCAAAATAGTAGAAACAAATTTCGAAGGACCGGGTGCATTTAAGATGCATTTAGGAAAAATTGCTGTTTTTTTCAAAAATTAAAACTACATCGAAAAAATCCATGGGGTTCCCGGGCACCCGCGGAAACCCCTAGCTAGCTCCGTCCCTGATTGTACAATCATAAAATGAGGATTCGGTTGTTGATTACATACAAACCTGTTGGGTTTTAAGTTAACTCTACTTCTGTGTATACTCTACTGCTGGTCAGACAACTCTACTGCTAGTGTAAAGTCTCTACTGCCAGACATGACTACTGCTGAGACTCTACTGCTGGAAGTATACTGCCATGATAACTCTGCTGCTTGGTGATAAGATTATGTACACGACCTTGTATTTATAGTAAAGATGTTTTGTAATATTCTTTTGTGTTAGAATATCTTTGTCTTGTGTAAGAAGTTGATGTAAGCCCGTAGGGTTCCTTGGTGTATAAAAGGAGATCCTAGGGTTTGTCTAGACTATGTATTATTCTAGTATTCATACACTTCAAGGTTGTAAAACCCTAGCACTATTCAGAGTGCTCGTATTAATTATATTGAAGTGTTTAAGGTGTGAATTACCTGTGTTCGTGTTCTTTTTAAGTTAATCATTATATTCCGCGTAGTGATTAAGTTTACAAACAAGTCAGCTTTTATACCTTATTGTCTTAGTTTATCTAAGATAATAATACTAGATCAACTGCTCAACTGGGATCAACAAAACCTTTATTAGGACAAACATTTTTGACATTTTTCTTATTGTTGTTACTCTATCTTGTCACAGTTACTTGACATACATGCTACGTCAGATGGTGAGTTCTTTGTGGCATTTAGCGGACATATTTTATGTTAATAGTGTTTTTTTCAATTCAAAAACATTTAGAATATTACAATAAGCGAATAAAATTTACCATTTTATATTATAGTCATACCCGTTGATAGATTTGTAAATCCGCCGCTTCATATCAAAATGTCGCACAACAAAATGCCTTATAAAAGAACTCAATTCAACAGGCCAACACAACCAAAATTATAACTTGGCCTAGTAACGAGAATCAAGCCTAGCTACTGTTGGGTTAATCACAATCTTTACCCATTTCTACCCACATTAAGGGTCAAACCCGAAGTCAAAGTCAACCACAGAAAAAGTCAACTGCTAGAGTAACTGCCAAATAGCAGTTACAAAACGAAAAGACACACCTGTTGGATCGAACCAATACAAATCGAACCAACACATCTTTTACTTGTACCTTTTCAACTTGTATAAATAGTTTAGATTCTGTAACTTTACATTCGATGACATTTTTATAGAAATAAAGATTACTTTCATTATTTTGGTATATCGTTGATTTAAAGATCCGTAAATTGGGCCAACAATTGGTATCAGGGCCAACATCATCATATACCAAGGATTCTACTTTGCCCTGAATCGAAGAACATATTCCCAGAAACAACTCGGTATAATTTTCCTTTGCAAAAATAATATTCGAACCACAAATCAAAAATAATAATCATTTTTGTGATTCTGAAAACAATCCATAATTCAAAGTCGCCTCGTAATTAATTACCGGCAACTAGGAATAGGCAATTTTCAATCTTTTTGCATTTTTTATTATTCGGATTTATTTTACCGAGAGAAGGAAACATCAAAAGGGAACGAAAGGTTTTGATTTTCATCAAACAAAACCTTATATTGATTCAGAAAACAGAGAACCCATTACCATCGTTAAACACGATAGTCATCAAAAGGGAAAATAAATTGATTCAACAAAAGGAACAAACACACCTGTTGCATCCAGAATCAAATACCCTTTCATTTTTTGAATCATTTTGATTCAATTTTTCCACGGAAGAACGAATCCAAAAAGGATTAACCGGCGTTCAAATTAACGTGAACACCACCAATATCCGTGAAGAAGATTGGTTAACCAAAAGCCAACAATCGACGGTCAACCATCAGAAGAAACCTAGCAGAAGCGGTTTCTAAGTCTCAAGAGGAAGAGACCATTTTTTTTATCTCTTCAAAGAGATACAGAGAAAAGAAAGAAAGAAGAGGCGCAACATATAAGCCTTAGGGCACAGGAACTAAAAGGGCTACGGGTTTATTTTAAACCCATCAGGTTCCAAATATTACAATACACACCCCTCTATTTTATTTAGATTTATATCTTAGTATATTAGTTTGCAAAATTAATATATAGGATAGATTTTTTTTGATAAGTTACTTTATTTTCAAATTAGTATCTTGTCAAATTTTAGATAGTATAATAGCATAGTGTTTTACACTACTTATTATATTATTAGGAATAATTTTAAGGATAAATTAACCTTAGGTTATTCATTTTAGAATATAAAATCTCCGAGGATAGTTTTTGGATTAAAACTAGTCCTATAGAGTGTTGATTGTCATTTAGACACAAAACATTAGAAGCACGCTAGATTTCTTTTAACACACCCCGTGTTAGAATTTTTAGGAGATTAACTTGTCATTATCATTAAGAAATGACTAGTATACCTAATACTACTCCTCAATTTCAATGCCCGATATTAAAACCCGCGAATTACTCATCATGGGCAATTCGAATGCAAATTATTTTAGAAGCAAATGGGTTATGGGAAACGATAGAGCCATTAGACTCAACTAAATCCGATAAAAAAAGGGAGAAAACTGCTATTGCATACCTTTACCAAGCCTTACCCGAAGAACAATTGCTTCAAATAACAAAAGACAAAACCCCTAAAGCCATATGGGAGGCTTTGAAAACTAGACACTTAGGCGAAGAAAGAGTGCAACAAGCCAGACTTCAAACACTCAGATCTGAACTTGAGTTGTTACATATGAAGGAAGATGAAACAATCGACACCTTTACAGGAAAACTCACAACTCTTGTAAACAAAGCCGCCAGTCTAGGACACACAATAAAAGATCAAAACTTAGTTAGGAAATTACTAAATGCTGTACCGGATAGGTATCTGCAAATAGTTGCATCTATAGAACAATATTCCGACCTAAGCACTATGACAATGGAAGAAGCAATAGGGAGACTTAAGACCTATGAAGAAAGGATTAAGTTTAAGAAGAATAAGGACAATAACGATCAAGATAAGTTATTGTTTACACGTCACGACAATAACATTACTCACGGAAAACACTGTGAAAAATGTGGACAAGATTTGTTGCTAAGACAAGAAAATAATTTCAAGAAGGAATTAAACAGCAAATCAAATAAATTTACTCATGATAAGAGTAAGGTGTTATGCTTCAAATGCAAGGAGTATGGGCATTTTGCAAACAAATGTCCATTAAAGAAAGAAGAACAATCCAATCTCATTGAAGAAGACTTGGAACCAATGTTACTTATGGCAACTATTGAAGAAGCACCAGGAAATTTCATTAACAAAGAAGAATTACGAAGCAAGAATGGAAGGAAATTCCATTCAACTTCAAATTGACAATATCAAATATTGAACAACAAGGAGTTGGCAGTAAAAGCTTAGATGGTGGTATAACCGAAGCATAAGTCGACCTGGAATTAAGGAAGATATATATGCTGCAAGAACTCCAATTAGAAGACAAAGTGTTGGTGGCATAACCAACAAAATTCTGATCAACCTGGACTTAAGGAAGATCACAACAACAATAAAGGTGGGAATAACCAAAAGAAAAATACGATCAACATGGATACAATGAAGATCACAACAAAAAAGGTGGAAGCAACCGAAGGAAAATTTGATCTACCTGGATATAAGGATGATCACAAGCACTACAAGAAATTAAAACTGTAGTAGCTCAAATGGTGGATTTAACCAGAAGATGAATCAAGAAGACTTAAAGGTCTACGTCGCAGCGATTGTGATTAAGGGGGAGAATGTTGGGTTAATCACAATCTTTACCCATTTCTACCCACATTAAGGGTCAAACCCGAAGTCAAAGTCAACCACAGAAAAAGTCAACTGCTGGAGTAACTGCCAAATAGCAGTTACAAAACGAAAAGACACACCTGTTGGATCGAACCAATACAAATCGAACCAACACATCTTTTACTTGTACCTTTTCAACTTGTATAAATAGTTTAGATTCTGTAACTTTACATTCGATGACATTTTTATAGAAATAAAGATTACTTTCATTATTTTGGTATATCGTTGATTTAAAGATCCGTAAATTGGGCCAACAGCTACCACAATCACAACAACATTATTTACATGATATAAGAACAATTATCGAGCATATGGTGCTTAGTCACGACAATCATTACAACAATAAGAAATTACATATAGTTCTACCTTTTCCGGATGTTACATGCATGATCTGCCGAAAAACAGAATGATATCATTGACACTAGTATACATGCTGAACTACACCAAACAGAAGCACACCCACACTCCCACATAGTGTGTGCTTCATTCATAAATGTTCATTGCTAAAAGCCTCATAAAGGACGACAGTTCAAAATTTTGGTCAGGTTGATCATTAACTGAATTTACAGAGCTTGACTAATAGTTGAACGTTGTGGGCTACGCAATTGTCTTGTGGACCTCAAATTTTAAGGACATTAATGATGATGGAGTCTGGTACGAATGCGTAAAACCCAATATGTAGATTAGCGTGATCCTTAAACAGCTCTTTCATCCTTGCTATAGCACCAGGAGTATCAATTCTGCATCAAAGAAGGCAAAATGAATTTGAATATATCAAAATACAATATACAAATGCTATCCTACAAATTGAACTTTATTTACCTACTCTCTGCAAGATCTTTCATCACATCAAGAAACACTCTACTTCTCTGGGTTATCTTGGAAAGTTTTTCTAACATCCTGCACATGTGCTAGTGCTTCAACGTGTGTAATTTTCTTGGTTCCGCTGCCACATCACCTTGGGGCCTGTGTTTGACCATTTCATCAACATATATGTTAAAACAATTTTTTTTCAGTTAGCATTCAATACTCAAACATTGGATAAGATAGTACCACAAATAAGCAAGAAATGTTTTGCAAGCAAGTTTTTTATTTCTCAAAATAGTATTTTTAAAATCAAACAGGCTACCAAAACAGGAATACATGCTAACAAGCAATACATCAATGAGCAAAACCAAACAAGCTCTGAACCCACATACATTCACCTATCCACCCAGGACCACATTTCCTTCCCAGTTTAACCACTCAAAGAACTACGACAGCTTCGTCCTCATAGCAGATCCTTAGATGATTAACGGTGGAAGGCCTCATCCCTCCATTCAGACCATCCATTCCTACTGAGGTGAATTAATAAATGACTAATAATGGTCACTATCGAATGAGGTTTGGCGGTGTCGACCAACTAACTATAGCAAATTATTAACAAAACCCCTTAGACACAAACAATCAAAAATCGCAGTAACACATAACAGGAAATACAACAAATGTATATCATACTTTTTGAACGGCAAACTCACTAAAAATAAAGTAGCAAGATGCTAGGGAAAACAAACACCTCAAAGACTTCTACACAAGGAGAGCACCTACGAAACAAAAACATCGCAAATTGTAAAAAGATAACAAAACAGGACCACGCTACAGCATGAACTGATTGCAAAAAACCATATACACAATATAGAACACCCCTAAACCACAACATTATTGATATTTTCAACTCACCATAAAAAATAACAATCAACAAAAAATAACCTTACATCAAATCACCATAAAAAACCATATACACAATATAGAACACCCCTAAACCACAACATTATTGATATTTTCAACTCTTCTGCCTCCTATTTCGCAACTCCTACAAGATGAATAAACTAATTAATCCCTATCAGCATATCTTCCTGGTGATTCTGAAACAAAGAAATTCCTGCTCGTCTTGTTTGTCGTGCATCTGGTCACTTGAAGTCATGAGCCGCCACTGTTAATCTGTAATGAAGAACTTAAAACCTCATTTGACAACAATCATTACAAACTTGATTAGTGCAAGTAAATTTGACCTCGTTTATTTTGTCGGTAAAGATATCGGTTCTTAGGCCTTGGAAAATATAAAAAAATGTCATACTTTCTTTTCCTTATTTATGCCAAATACATATCGAGTCTCTTCATAATTGAATTTATAGTTACACAATCTTTTCACATGGAACCCTTGGCTAAAGCTTTAAAACTATTAGTAAGATACCAACAACAACAACAATAAAAGTGCTTCTAGAGAGCCTCTTTAAGGATGGCACTTCAAAATTTTGGTCTGCCTGTCGATCATTGACTGAATTTGCAGAGCTTGACTAATCATTGAGTGTCGCGGGCTAGGCACTTGTGTTGTTGACCTCAAATTTTAAGGACATTGATGATGACTGAGTCGGGTACGAAAGCGTAAAACCCAATAAGTAGATTAGTGTGATCTTTGAACAGCTCTTTCACCCTTGCTATGGCACCAATAGTATCAATTCTGCATCAAAGAAGGCAAAATCAATTTGAATATATCAAAATACTATCTACAAATGATATCCTACAAATTGAACTTTGTTTACCTACTCTCTCCAAGATCTTTCATCACATCAAGAAACATTTGATACTTCTCCGGGTTCTCATTGAAAGTGTTTCTAACCTCGTGCACATATGCTAGTGCTTCAACATGTGTAATTTTCTTGGTTCCGCTGCCACTTCCCCTTGGGGCTTGTGTTTGACCAATTCTTCAAGATATATATTAAAACAATTTCAATTCGATTGCATTCATTACTCAAACATTAGATAAGATGGTACCACAAATTAGCTAGAAAATTTTTGCAACATATAAGTTTTTCATTTCTCAAAATAGTATTTTGAGATGCTATAGAGTGTTTCCTTCCAAGCCTGATGTAACGGCATTTCTCAGGCCTTACGTAATTTACAGGGGTTAAATTTATGGCATGTGATATTTTTAAGTTGCACAATTGATTAGTTTTGATTCCTCTTTCGTTATGTAAGATTTCATCTCATGCATGCCTCTCTAGAATAGTGGATTTGAGGATAAATAGTACGAACTTTATTGTAAAATCTTAATTTGATTTTTGACTTTCCTCACATAATCATAGTTCTGCCTGCTGATACCAAGCTTCTAAACCCACTGAATGCTAAGAGGCAATAAACAGATACCTATTGGGTACTCCCTGGTTCACAAAAACTGATTTTTAACATAGATATATACACATCCTAATTAATAATGGTCACTATTGAATGAGGTTTGGCGATGTCGACCAGCTAAATATAGCAAATTATTGACAAAACCCTATTTAAGAATAACCAGATTCATTTACCCAAAGTTACAAACAAAGAAGAAATCAATAAATCTTCCTTAGACAAAAACAATCAAAAATCGCAGTAACACATTACAAGAAATTCAACTATTATATATCATACTTTTTGACGGCAAACTAAAAATAAAGTAGCAAGACGTTAGGGAATACAAACAACTCAAAGACTTCTACACAAGGAGAGCACCTACGAGACAAAAACATCGCAAATTGCAAAAAGATAACAAAACAGGACCACGCTACAGCATGAACTGATTACAAACAATCAATTAACAACATTATATCAGATTTCAAAAAAATAACCTTACATCAAATCACCATAAAAACCATACATACAATATAAAAACACCCCTAAACCACCACTCTATATCGAAATAAAAACAGCTTACGATTCTGCTCCAGATGTTGATGCCATTTAAATGAATTGCAAGAAATGAGCACTAAATTAGAAGATAAGATGTGCTAGTAGCGACTTAGTAATCAAAACGACGAGTCAATAAATGGTTACAAAAAATAGATCGTATATATGGCTGCTGGAACATTTGGTTGTTGACTTGTTGAAATATGAGGCAATATAAAATCGTAGGGTACAATAAATTACAAATACGGCCCGTTAAACTTTTATACGGCCCAACTGATTATAGACCAGTATAACAAATATCTCATTTCTACATACTTTTGAAAGTGCTTACATTTTGATCTATACTTATTTCCACTGATAGACCTATCAGTCTATCACCTATACATTATCTTTACATTATTACTCCTATATGTGTAGAAATATTATAGAAAAAAACGAGATTTTGATGTAATGAATAGATCGTTAATTAATTATAAATGATACGTAGTACTCCGTATTAATAAGAAGATCTACAACAAAAAGCAGAAACACATGATTTACTTGTGTTTTAGGCTAACTTTATACTAAAATAAAACCTCAACTGATCCGTTAGTTTATAGAAATTTTCAACTCTCTTGCCTCCTATTTCACAACTCCTACAAGATGAACAAACTAATTAATCCCTATAAAGATCAGCATCTTTTCTTGTTGATTCTGAAATAAATAAATTCCAACTAGTCTTGTTTTGTTGGTCTCGAAAAACATTCGTGCACCAGGTCACTTGTAGTCATGAGCCGCCAATGTTAATCTATAATAATGAAGAAATTAAAACCCCTTCAACAACGTACAATCAATACAAACTTAATAGTCCTTGCAAAACATAAATGCATGTCATACTTTCTTTTTCTTATTTATGCCAAACACATATCGAATCTCTTCATTAATTGAAATTTATAGTTACACTATCTTTTTATATGGAACCCCTGGCAAAAGCTTTAATACTATTAACAAGATACCAACAATAACAATAGAAGTGCTTCTAGCTAGAGAGCTTCTTTAAAGACGGCACTTCAAAATTTTGGTCAGCCTGCATTCATTGACTGAATTTGCAGAGCTTGACTAATCATTGACTGCCGTGGACCACTCATGTTGTTGAGGTCAGATTCTGGAGACATAAATTATGATCGATTCGGGTAAGAAAGCGTTAAACTGTTACGCCCATGGTTAGGATATGTGTCATAGTTTATTATGTTTAGGATAAGTGTTTGAGTCGTATTAGGATAAGTCTTCGTGTTAGGATAAGTCTTCGTATTTGTGTGAGATTATCTCATAACTAGTATTTAATGTTTTACAATGAATGAAAGTCATTAAGCTTTGTCAAATAAAAATATATCTTGTCTTCGTTCTCTCTTCTTAGGAGCTCGCATCACGCTTGAAGGGGTGCTACTATCGATACAACCTTACCAGGTCGTATCAATTGGGGCTTTCATTGAGAGTCCTCATTGAGAGGGCTACCAAATTAGGGTTCCAAAAAAAAAAAAAAAAAAAGTTACTGTTCATCGTACTGTTCATTGGCACTATTCATCTCGGGTACTGTTCATCGATCACTATTCACGAGTTACTGTTCATCAGATTTTTTTTTCTCTTCTTCAAGACACTGTTCATGGCATCAAGCAGCAGCGATCGGGACGCACTATCTAAGCTCTTGCAAATAGGTACTGTAGCCGAATATCAGAGTGAGTTTGAAGTACTTATAAATCGAGTAACGGGGATCTATGAAAACTTACTTAAATCGATGTATATCTCTGGACTTAAACCAGCTTTACAATGTGCACTCTTAAGGTCAAACCCTACAACTTTAGACGAAGCTTTTTCATTAGCTTGCTTAATGGAAGCACGTTTCGAGGACCAATGGCCGGCTACAACCAGCACTACACTCGGTGGATATCAAAAGAAAGCATATGATTCTTCTGCAACATCAGAAGTTGCACCCGAAATTGCAATTGAAGTTGCACCAGAAGGTGTACCAAAAGCTACTACCGCGGCTGTCACAGTTACAAAGATTGAAGAGGCTGTTAACGCGTACTACTCACCTGCACTAATGGGTTTAGCTTATGGAGATACACATTCAGTTGTGTTTGTGGGAGTGTTATAGGCGAATAAATGAGTCAGTGGGTTGTGGTTTGCTCCATCCGAATGGAAAGAATGTAGAACAGGAATTCAAGTGCTGCCATTGTTACCAATCGAGCTTGAGAACAAGTTGAAAGAGAGAACACAAATGTTTAGGAAACGTCTCAAAATTTGGGATCCCGGAATCAAGATTTTTTTTTTTAGACCACACCTTGAGGACAAGGTGGTTTTTAAAGGAGTGGGGAGTGTTACGCCCATGGTTAGGATATGTGTCATAGTTTATTATGTTTAGGATAAGTGTTTGAGTCGTATTAGGATAAGTCTTCGTGTTAGGATAAGTCTTCGTATTTGTGTGAGATTATCTCATAACTAGTATTTAATGTTTTACAATGAATGAAAGTCATTAAGCTTTGTCAAATAAAAATATATCTTGTCTTCGTTCTCTCTTCTTAGGAGCTCGCATCACGCTTGAAGGGGTGCTACTATCGATACAACCTTACCAGGTCGTATCATAAACCCAATAAGTAGATCATCGTGACCTTCAAACAAATCTGTTATCCTTGCTATAACACCAGCAATATCAATTTTGCGTCAAAGAAGTTAGAATTATTATAATATAACAAAATATTATCTGTCAAATGCTATTCCTTAAATTCAAATTTATTTACCTTACTCCATAATCTTCAATCACATTAACAAACTTTTGATACTTACACTGGGTCTCTCGAAAAGTTTCTTTTACACTCTGTATATATTTCAGGGCGTCATCAAGTGTGGGTTTCCTTGCGCGCTCTGCTGCCACCTCTTGTAGGGGCTTGTGGTTGACGAATTCTTCAATGTATTTAGAAGCCAGTTTTTTTGTTAGCTTTCAATACTCAAACATTTGATAAGACGATAGCACAAATAGGCAAGAAAGGTTTCAAAGACGTATGCAAGTAATTTCTCAAAATAGTATTTTAAGATGCTAATAGAGTGTTTCTGCCCAAGCCTGGAAAATATAACATAATTTATTAGGCCTTGCATAATTTACCGGGGTTAAATGTATGTCCCGTGATATTTAATTTACGCTGCACAATTGATCAGTTTTAACTCCTTTTCCCTATGGAAGATTTCTTCTCATGTCCCTTTNATCCCACACCTTTGCCTGAGAATATAGATGACAACCTACCGAGCCTTGATACTGTTTCATCACTAATAAGTTGCCCCACTCGTTCCGTGCGATTAGATTCTTTGATTGGAGTGTAAATGTCGAACTAGGTTGAATAGGCAAGAAAGGTTTCAAAGACGTATGCAAGTAATTTCTCAAAATAGTATTTTAAGATGCTAATAGAGTGTTTCTGCCCAAGCCTGGAAAATATAACATAATTTATTAGGCCTTGCATAATTTACCGGGGTTAAATGTATGTCCCGTGATATTTAATTTACGCTGCACAATTGATCAGTTTTAACTCCTTTTCCCTATGGAAGATTTCTTCTCATGTCCCTTTAATAGTCTACTGGAGGCAATATAGTTCCAACTTAGATGAAAATTTCAGTTTGGTTTTTGCCTTTCCTCGCATAATCACAATTCCACCTGCTAATACCAAGCTTCTACTGAGCATCTTAAGATCCTCCAACTCCCTAGTTTACAAAAACAGATTTAAAACATTAAGAACACATCCTAATAAATAAATATTGGTCACTATTGAACGAGGTTTTGAACTGGCGCATCTTTTATTGCAAAAAAGCATGTGGATTGTGGCGTCTATATCAACTAAATATAACAAAATTATAACCAAACCCCATAGGAGATTAAGCATATTAATTCAATTACCCAAAGTCATACAAAAATCTTCGTTAAATACAAACAGACAAAAATCACAGATATACATTGTAGGGAATTCAGCAAATAATACTCCGTAATCATACTATGTTCACGAGTCAACGAAGCATGCAACAGATGCTAAATCAAAACAGGTTCAGATTCGCAAAAAATAAACAAAAAACTAGCCCTGCATCATATTACCATATAACAATATACATACATTAAGATACTGGTATGTATTTACCAGACCTTTTTTTCCGCCTAAATTCACGCCATTAAAATTCACTTAAAAGCTTCATTTCTCTGCGAATCTTAACGATTTTTAAATCAATAACATGCATTTAAATCGTCTTCTCCTTTTGCAAATGATCTTCTTGGATTTCATTTTCGTTGAGTATTGAGCAAATCCCCTTTTCAGTTTGATTTTTGTTTCGTCTAATTGTATGTCGAATAAAAAGAAACAGATGTCTGCTAGAGTAGTGAAGGTACCTGTGAAGTTTAATGATCACGTGGTTAGTAATTTGAGCCAAAGGCGCAATGATAAATTAACTGAGGGTGTTACTAATGAAATTAGGGCTCATAGTATTGGGAAAGATGATGAATCTGAGCGCAGGTCTTTATAGAAGAGTGGAGATGTGAATGATAAGAATTCTTCTGAATTGAATGCTACTGCTGCACAAGTTGTAAGTAATCCTGTGAATAATAGTGTTTCTACCGAAAATGATACTGTTATGCATACTGAAAGTACTAGTGTGGAGAATTGTGATACTAATGCTAAAGATAGTGAATTTGATGCTGGAAAGTGTATTCCTGTAGTTGACAATGTGTTTGATGAAAGTACTGTGAATGAGAATAATAATGATAGTGCTGGAAAACAAACTAATAGTGCAAATATTGTCAATAATACTGAAACCTTAGGGAAAGTTATAGAGAATGGGGTTGAAAATGCTAAAAGAAAAGAAAGTGGAGATGATGTTTCATATGTCACTGCTGCTAAAAGAAACAATGATCAAATGAGTAATAAGCTGGAATTTATTCCCACCTTACTTAATGAGATAGGGATAGAAGTGGTAATTTTTGATGAAGAAATGATGAGTGTTGGTTGCATGAATTGGCAACAAACTGTATGTGGATATTTTGTTGGACATGTCATGAGTTTGCCTGCTTTAAGATATCACTTAAGGAATGTTCAAAAAAAAGATATCACTTAAGGAGGATGTGGAATAAGTATGGACTAATAGTTGATAATGGAAATGGGAATTGGTGCTTTAAGTTCAATGATGATAATGGAATGAATAAAGTCATTGAACAAGGGCCTTGGATGGTTAATGGGAGACCTTTGATGGTTTATAAATGGGACCCTGTTATTGGGATGGAAAGAACTGAGCCTACTTCTTTACCACTTTGGGTCAAATTGTCAAGAGTTCATGGAGGCTTGGTGTACTAAGGGACTGAGTGCCATTGGAAGCAGTATTGGTAAGCCTTTGATTATGGACTCCATGACTACTTATGTCTGCAAGAATGGTGCTGGTAGAACTCAATTTTCCAGGGTGGGTATTGATTGAAATGGATGCTAAGAAAGGGTTTAAAGACACAGTGGAATTGCAGTATAGAGATTGCAAACAGCAAGTTAAGGGAACTAAAGTGGTCAATCTGGTTTATGATTGGAAGTGAAAAGTATGCAATCATTGTAATGTGTTTGGACATGATTGAGGGATGCACAAAAAGAGTAAGGACTGAAGAAGAGATAAGGGTTGAGCAAGAACAAAGAAATAAAGAAAAATTTCAGAAAGAAAGTGAGTTCATTGAAGTGAGAAATAGAAGTATTGGAAGAAGTGATAAAACTCAGAATAATGCTGCTAACAACTTTCAGAAACCTACATGGTCTAAAATGGGTCAATCTGGTGGTGTTGTTAATAGCAATTCATGGCAGATTAAACAAAAATAGAGTAAGAAGCCTGCAGCTATGAATAATGATACTGAGAAGAATAAATAAAAGAAGTTTGAAACCAACTGGGCTAGCTCAGTTGGCCACCAAGGTAACCTTGGGGAGGTATCCTTGGAGAGGTCTCAAGTTCGAGTCTCACCATGGACCTTCAGGGGCCCGAAAAATAGAAGCAAGAGTGGGGTTTATCCCCTAAGGAGAAAGGTTCGACGCTTGCATACTGCCCAATTGGATGTCACTGTGGGCTCGAATCACTAACTACTAACTCGCCGTTCAAAAAAAAAAAAAAAAAGAAGTTTGAAGAAGAATTCCCTGTTCTGCAACAAAACAAAAATCCTGTAGGGAAGACAAAACAGAAAGACTTAAACAGGTTTGCTCCTTTAGAGACATTGGGTAATAATGAAAAACAAGAGATGAATATGATGAAGGATAAGATAATTGAGGACAAAATGGTAAAAATGAATAGCAAACCTACTGTTGAGGAAGTTAAAGTGGTTAAAGACAAGGAGGTTTTGAATAAAGATAAAGAAATGAGTGTTCCTGATATATTCACTCTTTAGCAGAAGCAGGAGGAAATGGTTGATATGTTTGTGAATAATAAGAGGATTCCCACTGTTGATGAATCACAGCTATAGACCCGATATATGTTTGAGTGGTACAAGGAAAAGTGGGAAGCAAAATGGAAAAGTGAATGCCCTATTTGAGGAAGATGAATATGGCTTAATGTTGAATGTAGTAGCAAATATGGAGGATTGAACATTGATGTTGTCCTTGTAGTGCTGTCTATATGAGTTTTCATGTTTGTATGTCGTATGTTTGTTTTGTTTTAGCTCCAAGGTCAGCTGCTTTGGATTTGTCTTTAGCACTGATTTGGATGTGTTTCATGTACCTTGGTATTGAGTTAATATATTTTCACCTTAGTACCAAAAAAATATATACATACATTATTAGAACGAAAATATCGATCGTATATAGGCTGCTGTTGATGCCGTGGTAGACCTGTACGAGAATACGGCAGAAAGAAATCGTAGGTTACAATACTGCAAATGTTAGTAGTATATTAACACGACCATTATACTATATCACTGCCCAACAAATTATACATCTTAATACCGAGTATAATGTATAAATGAAATGTTACACAAATTTTCCACACCCCTCATGGAGAGTCATGAGAGGTATTTATAGGCTCAACACTATAATTATGCCTCGTGTACAACATTAGTCCCTATGGGCACAACTATCTTACATATCTAGTACAATTCACGTGTAAGACGTTATCTTCAAAATATAGCAAAGTTAACAAGCTCCCTCAAAGATAGCGTCACTTGTGAATGGTTACAATGAGACCTATAAGTACATAATCAAAGTTAAATAACAATAATAACAATGCTCTTGAAGCGCAGAATCTCTGTAATCAAGATACCGATGATGACTTCGAGTTCTTTCTTTTGAAGATCTTGGCTTTGATCTTTGGCACTAACGGCTCTCATCTTTTTTAGCTCTAAACTCCTTATGCATCATCCTTGAAGTTCCTTCTTTCGAATTCTTCAAAATCGATCTTTGACACTGACGGCACTGATCCTTAGAGCTCTGAAGTTTTATGTGCTGTAATGATCTAGTTAGGTTATTACTCTATCCTAAATAGTGAGCCTTTTCATTAATTTGCTCCCTCCCAAACTGACAACCCTTCATAAAATCTATTTAATCTTCAAACACACAACTGAGAAAGTAGACTATAGCACAATGGTTGTATGTTCCGAGACCATCGTATCAACATAACATACAAAGAATGCATCCAAGTCGGTGAATAAACCCCGATGTACACTTGATTGGTACCTCTACGGTTCCAGATTAAGCACAGTTCCATCACTCAACCAAATCACAGAAGACGAAACAATAATACTCGGCTAACCTACCAAAAAAATCAATGGTGTATATGCCTATAGCCTTTCTTCATTAACCCGATAAATCCCCTATAGTACACTACTTCTCCCTCCTGATGGTTGCGAGTTATCGGAATCATCATAATGTTGTGTACATACCGTAAAATCAATCTTGATACAACACTGTTGTGTATAATATCCCATGAGTTATATGTTGATCTATGACTCTCTTTACAATCTCATCTCTTCTCTTCAGCCTATAAGTGACCTCTTCAAAATCCAACCGGCTAGTAATGACCATGTATAGAGACAACCAAATATAACCAACTTGTGAATGAAGTAAAACCCCAACTTTGTGACTTAATGCTTGTACAAAGAATAATTGTGACTTAGAACCTATAACGAGAATAACAACGTAACTCCTTAAAATATGAGGTGCACAGTAAATAAACGCGCAAACAATTTATCTTGAGACATACAACCAACCAATCAACTTGACTCGAAGATAAATAAGTACACCCGTGAAATGTCACTCCAATCCTAAATAAGCAATATCATACAAAAACTCCGTAGTCACAAAAAAACCGATACTAGCCATTGAAATTTGAAGTGAATCTTGATAAGGATCATTTTAGCAAAGGGTGGTATGCTTTGAAATTGGATAAATTGGTGTTAAGATGATGAAACAAATCATTTTTTATAAGTGTAGACCAATAATGTCCGAGGTGTTTTTGGGGTTTTGGTGTTTTGGTATATGCCCTAATTCTATAGATACCCCATGTTCTGCGGATCGAACTAGGGTTTTATATGTTACAAATATGGTAAACCTTAAGAAACTTAGAAGCATTTCTTACTTATAAGCTTGGTATCAACCCTAGAAATTCGGAGAATTTCACTGTTAGAAACTCGACACCAACCCTAGAAAGTCGGTAAAACTTCTTTGGAACTCGGAAATTTTGGTCTTGGTGAAACTCGAAGGAATTCTTGAAACTAGGAGCTTCAAACTCGGTGAACAATCTCGGAGGTCTAAACTCGGAGGACCAATCTCGGAGGATCAAACTCGGTGCCGAAACTCGGAACTCTCCAAACTCGGAGCTTTGGAAACTCGGTACCCAAACTCGGAGTCTAGGTGACCAAAACTCGGAACAGTCCAATTTCGGAGAAATGCATGCAAACTCGGCAGAANACATATCTATTTTCACTTCTCATTGAACCAAGATGTTTTCTTAATTACCGAAAATTTTGCATAAACTCGTTTTAGAGTGGCTTTTTGGAAGTCATATGGCGTGGATAAACATGGGATAAGATTTGCTCTTCTACTTCCAAGGGTGGTCTCGGATTATGAACACTTCAAGCTTCAAACCTTTCCATGTCTACTAAATGATGGTGTCTGTTTTACTCGGGACCTAATTCTTTTTTGAACCAAGTCATTTGATCTATTCATGGGGATAATAGTGATTTTGATCTCGATGACTCTAGGCTAAAGTGTCTTCCACAAAGCCCTTGAAAAAGCATATATTATTGCTTTTGGTTATGGCTTAAAATTTAACTTATGGGAAGATCACAGGTTTATGGGGACGCATGTGCTATAGATATGCATTAAAGAATCTAGACCCTCGAACTCTGAACGACATGTAAAGTAAAATAACAAAGTTTAATTTTCTTAATGGGCATCACTATTTTAATTGGGTTTACACATTAGACATGGTCCACTGAAATTCAAAGTCTCGAAAATGCCATGATTTCTTTCGAAGTGAATGCTACAGAAAATAAATGGGTTTACACATTAGATATATCAAAGCTATACATCGTGGCTTCAATGAGAAGAAATTCCGAGAGTAAGTATCATGCAATGTAAAATGAGTCCACAAGATGGAGCAACCTTCTAGATGTGCTCTTGATGATTCTGCGATCGAACTCAATTCAACCCACTGCCTGCCTGATCTGTAACGATGTTATCGAGACAACCCAATAACTTATCATCAATTGTGTTGTTGCTATAAAACTTTGGTACATGGTAGAAAATCTGCGGGGAGTAAATGGACACCCATTAAATGTTATCGATCTCATTCAATGGGCACATTCAACCTCTCTTCCCTATCACTTGAAGAAAATTTCGACGAGGTTGTGCAAATTAGCTAATTCATGGGTTATTTAGCATTATAGGTTGTGTCAATCTTAAACCGCCAAAGAAATATTTGCTTGAAGATGAAATATAAAAAATAAAAAATAAAAAAATAAATTATTGGTTCGACAACAGAAGTAGGAAATTTCGTTCGATGTAGACCAATTGGTTACTTGATCCAAATATTTCTTGTAATCTTACTTTGTAACTTTCTTTTTTCTGTTAGAGCTATAATAACATCATTTCCGTTAAAAAAAAAAAGTCGCAAAAGACACTTGGGTTATGGTCTTCAAATGGTGGAAAATCCAAAACATGCACCTCTTGCAAAAGACACTAGGATTTAATTTGTAATAGAAGTCAGTGATGAAATAATTCTAATAAGTAATCAAACAAAAAGTAATTCAAAATCTATCAGGTTAAAGTTAGAGAGCACTAATGTTTTGAACAAAGTGATCCATGATAT